>CM049390.1:23513241-23575741 GCA_026937815.1 Etheostoma perlongum
TGGGCAGTTTGTGAAAAATTAAGTGTTTTTAAACATTAAATCACGTGTAACCATAACCCTAACCCAAAATGCAAGTATAATCCTGAAAATGCTATATAATAGTGTTCCTAGCTGGTTTTTCCCCCGTTGACCAACTAACTGATTTATTTGTTTCAGCACTATTTGCTGCCATTTCATCGGCAGTGATAATAATAAAAAACTTAAACGGCCGTATAGTCTGAAATAACTAAACCAAGATTGTTTATTGTTATAGTGTTACATTGGCTGAACGTATTGTTCCCCATCTGTAAAGCCGAGTTTGCTGTTGAGAGGAAATGGCTGTGCATCCAGCAGCGATCTGTCTGAGTGATGGCCCAGCCTAGAGCTTAAGCACTATCTGAACTCGACCCGCATTAAACAGACGATCAATCAGCACAGAATCAAACGCTGGACCTCAGGCTTCATGCCAGCGTGCTGATGGGTTCAAATCAATCACCAAGTCCACCAGAAATAAACTTAACATCAGTCGTTTTGTGTAAAATCAAGTCAGGAATTTGTAAATACAAAATGAAATGTTATTATAGAGCACAAATGTTGACCTTTGTTCTAAAAATGGAATTGGCATCTGAGTATACAAAGTGCATATTCTGGGAATAAAAAAGGGGTTTGTTGTGTTACTGCAACCAGAGAAACATTTTTACATTTAGAACATGAGACAGTTGGTCCTAAAGTCAGACTGTCCTCTAAACCAGGACTTGTTTTTGATCCGTTTACACAGGCTGAAAGACTGTTTACATCAAGTTAGGGTTGCCCCAACGCATTACTCCGCTTTGGTATTTGTTCAATAAGAGCCAAAGACAGACAAATGAAAAGGGACAACATGTCAGCTGTGTGTAAATATTTTACACTAAAAAAAAGAAGACAAAAATTGCTCTTAGCAACGCTGACGCACAAAACCACAGAGAAAATTGTGAGAAATTCCTTCTGAAGTTAAAAATGTGATGTTTGGACAATGAGTCTGAACAGTAATCATAATTTAAAGTACTAGAAGTATTTAAATGTTTGACCCAATGACGGCGCTAAACAAAAAGTCAAAGGATCCCCAAAGTTTCTAAAATTCATCCCGAGGGGAACATGAATGTCTGAACCAAATTTCATCTAAATCCATACAAAAGGTGTCTAGAAATGTCATGAATTTTTTTTTTGTCCCAATCCATCAAGATGATTAAGATTTCATGAAATTCTACTACTTCACTGGATAGGTCAAACTTTGATGTGATGGTGGTGATGTGGATTCATCATGTGACCATGTATGTCTGTATATAATGCAATGGCAATCCCTTTAGCAGTTATTGAGATATTTCAGTCCAAAGCAAACAGGTGGTCCGGCCAATCAACCTTGTCATCCCTAGAGGCATGTTGCTAGCATGGCTAAAGAATTAGCATGTAGTAGTAGCAGCAGTATTGTCTGATATTTAGTGGTTATGAAACGTGTACATAAAGAGGAAATGCAACTCTGTTCGACCCTTTAGACATGTCAGCTAAAAGACCTGGTGGCCACATTAACCACCAGCTCTTTATTGAGGAGAGAAACACAATAAAAATCTCCTGTCACCGTCTATGTTTTAAACAGTTTGTTTTAGGTGTAGTGAAGAGCAAACTATTACACAATACTTGAGGGCTTTGTTTGATGCAAATGGTCAAGGCTACGCTTGAATCATATCACATTTCTAATCTGCTCACAGAACAAGACGTCAGAAGGCAGCTCCTGTACAAGAGTTAGACGAGGAGGATGGGGGGGGGGGGGTTAACCTGCATTGTGGGTCATCTCTGCTTTCTGTTCTCCAGTACTATCATGTCGTTTCCTTGGCGAGAAGCAAAAGCTGTGACCAAGGTCAAAGAACTTGAAGTCCCTGCAGGCAGAAAGTGAAAATAAAAGGGTAAAGTCCTCCAATCATTAACCCACTTCTGTCTCTGTAGACATCAGGACTCAATTCCTAAATGTTGTAGTAAAGGCCAACTGTAAGTGGTTGTTCTGGCCGATCTTCAGGGGGCCTGTTCGCCGCTATGAAATAAGGTTTTATCAATGTATACTGTATGTTTTAAGGGTAATCATACAGATATTCATACACATTTATTTACGCTGGCCATTTCCATTTTCTACACCCTAAAAATCACATAAATCTAGTGTGTATCTCATTCACGGTAATGTTGAAACACTTCTTCAATTAGAACATCATAAGAAACTTAAAATCAGGAAACCACATTAATGAAATTTAAACTCAAAGGCCTGGAAGTAATTAAATCAAGTATAGTTAGTATTACATTTATTTTAAGGAAAATTCTCTTAAACACATGTTTAGGAATAGGTTATAAACATTTTCAGGAGTGACCAGCCAGTACAACCAAAGCCTTACGCTTAGTAAACTTATTCCTTTGGTGTTTTAGATACACATTACTGCTAATGGTGTCACACTATTTCACTGATCTACAGGTTGTGGTAATACACTAAGATATGCTGCAATTAGGGTTGTGGGCAGGGTTACTCAAAGTGCAGCTAGTCTACGGTCTTTAGCTGCAGACTGTTCCAGTGAACTACTTTTTGTTGGTGGGCAAATTGTGTCCCTGTACCATCTGTGCAGCCTAAATACAATGACGCAAAAGCCCTTGAGTTACTGAAAGTATTTACTGAGTACATGGAAGCCCTGATACAGGTGTAAAAAAATAAAACGTACAGTAAATAGCTTGGCCAAGGTGACTCCTCTACATGACCAAATGTGGGCTCGGCTTGCAGGCCGAATGAGAACAGACCACTAAGTGATCACCGGTAACCGCTGCATGTTCAACAGCTCACTGACAAAAAGTCACGCCTCCACAGGAAGGCACGTACTGGTTATAGACATTAGGGTGGACATTATGAGTCACCACTGTGTCGTACAAAACATTGCAAAGTTATTTGCAGCTAATAAAATGCTGCATTTGGGAAGTAATTTAATAAAATGGTTTCATATTTCAAACCATTATTCCTTGGAATTTAAACAAGATAGGATGTCCAGAATGATGGTTTACATCTAATTTTATAATTTATTCTTTTTATTGATTCCCAGTGGGGAAATTACAATTTACACTCTGTTTTGTTAGTAATCACTACACACAGGCCTAAAATACACACACATGCTCAGAACCTAGTCATGTACAAATGGAGAGATGTCAGAGTGAGTGGGCCCTGAGCGGCTGGGGGGTACGGTGCCTTGCTCAAGAGCTCCTGGCAGTGCCCAGGAGGTAGCATCTCTCCAGCCACCAATCCACACTCCGTACAAGACTTGACCCGGCATATGCATTACAAAAAGGCCAGAGTTATGTGATGCAGACGCACTCCTCTTGCTGACTAAACGAGTTTCCTCCTGAACTCATTCATCACCCAGGAGACCCAACCCCACACAGGCATGGTTGCCAGCAGTAAAACATGATGAAGCACTGCAACACCAAATACATTAACATTCTCTCCCATCCCCCCTCCCCCGTCCTTGGAATGGAAGAAACTGCAGCTCCAGCTAACCCAGAAAAGACACCAAACACTCTCAGTGACTGGAATCAAACAAATGGAAATGCAGGATGCAGCTGAAGACAAGAGACAAAGTGACGATGTAAACAAATACTGGATTACATAATTGTCTGTGGCACATCTGTGAGCTATGATGTTCAATATCAACAGCTGAGGCTTTGTGGAACAGAACATCTGACTCAAGAGGTGAACAGGAAAATAAAACAAGGTGCTTTTTAAAGCTGCAGTGATGACGATTTGAGGCCTTAAAACTAAATAAAATATAAGTTGTAAATAACAAAAATATCCCATGACTTCATCTGATGGCCGGTATAATGCACCCCTTTTAAATTCTCTTAACTCTAGTAAAGTCGCTCTCTCACTGCCGGTGCTGGTAACTGTTTCAACCAGTGCACTCTGGCATTCCTCATAGAGTGAGAAGCTGATGACCCTCTTTCACAATGCATCCTGCTAGATGGTAGAGGACACACACAGGACTCTGTCTTTGAGAAGTCAGGTGGTGATGGGTCTACCAGCTGCTCCACTCTCACAACCTCAGAAGTACTGCAGCTGACGTTGTGGGTGTCCAGGAAGTCCGCCAAGTGGTCTGATGCATCATCCAGGTAACTGCCAGTATGCGTTGTTGAGAGGAACTGCCTACAGTGGCAGCCCGTAGTGCATAGTGGAACTCCACAGGTGTCGGGACAGAGTTCCTCTGACGTATGCAAGAAAAAGTATTTTCTAGACTATCCTGAGTAAACCGGCTTGTAAGAACTCCACAGTATGCGTTGCCGAGAGGAACTGCCCTACAGGTCTTGCTGGATCACTGAATCATATTAAATCAAATGAAAGTGAAGCAAGCCAGTCAGTCCTGACACAAACATTGAAATAGAGAAATGCACAGCAATAGCAAATTTAAGGCATAAAGATATTGGGCCTTATATTAACAGTTCTTAACAGGGCTTAATCATATACGGTAGGATAATTAAATATAGGTGCAACCTCATTCTGGTTTTCCAATAAGACGGCTTTACACACGTGTAAAATACACAATTATCTCCAATAAATCGTATAAACTTTCAGCTGAACTGTTACTGATGCCGATTCACTGCACTGCGGTAGCATAATAATAAACCAGCATTCTTACCTTGTGTTGCAGTCATAACACAAAAAACTCCTCATCTCCAAAACGTCTACCAGGAAAAGTGTGACGCCGAGGCTGCAGCACTGAGTTGACGTTGTTAAGATTCCCTCCGTGGTTGCCCTGGTGTTGCTAGCTTGGCTAACAACATTAGTTGCCTGGTGGTCTGTTGCTAGCAGGTTGCTCTGGGAGTGTGGAGGTGGAGAGGTGCTGCTAGCTTGGATAACAACATTAGCTGCCTGGTGGTCTGTTGCTAACAGGTCGCTCTGGGAGTGTGGAGGTGGAGAGGTGCTGCTAGCTTGGATAACAACATTAGCTGCCTGGTGGTCTGTTGCTAGCAGGTTGCTCTGGGAGTGTGGAGGTGGAGAGGTGCTGCTAGCTTGGATAACAACATTAGCTGCCTGGTGGTCTGTTGCTAGCAGGTCGCTCTGGGAGTGTGGAGGTGGAGAGGTGCTGCTAGCTTCTTTCGGTTACAGTTGCTGAGTTTTCTGCCTCGGATCTTTTAGGCTTTTTAGCCTGTGGTTGATTTATAAAGAAATCCAAACTGCGCTTTTGTGCCATGGCTAGCGAACTTCTGTACTGTTGACCCGCCGGAATAGTTATTTAAATTATGGTTGCAGTTGTTTGTCCTTTTGTTAGGGGGTGCTGCAGCACCCTCCGCACCCCTAGTTCCCGCGGCCATGCATAGTGCTACCCATGACAATAAAAAAGTGAAGCTTTTTCCCTCCAAAACTTAAACAAGTATCTAATTAATACTTATACAGAGCTTTCAGTTGTCACCCTACCACTCCAAATGTGAAACTGACCTTTACAAATATGCAATAACAATTAAACAAGTGCTTGGGTATATATTTTCATTAATATTTACCATTCAATATCGCAATCGCTGCTGTCAGTCCCTTAGTAGAACGTGACAGCGCGGCATCTGTTTGGAACTATGCAGGCTTACATGAACCACGTGACCACCCCGCAAGCGAGATCAAAAAGTGTCGCAACTCTCTCTCTATGGCTCTGGTCGCACTTTGTGAGTGTGAACGCAAAATCACAAGTGTAAATACAGAATTGTACGATATGAGACACAGCACAAATGTTCCCTGTGCGTGTTTTCCTATCCATTAACAAACTATGACACTTTTTCTTGATTTAAATCATTCTAAAAAGATTAACAAATACTATGTATGAACACAAATATTTGTCTTGAATCTGAAAGAACCCTCACCTGACTCGCAGACGACTGACCCCGGCTTCAGCTCCAGCATCATGGTGATGGTGGCTATGTCGGTGGTGTAGAGGATCTGTGTGCGGTGCGGCAGGGTGACCGTCCACAGCTCAGGTGTGGGGTGAAGCACATAGACCCAGCCGCCTTTGCTGCAGGTTACTTTTGACCCATACCGCTGACCTATCAGGTCTGTGGTGTGGCGAATCGCTCCGTATCGCGTCTGCGTTTGGGCGCCCTGCTGCACCTTGACTGGCATCATGGATTCATGGCCCAGGTAGACTATGGCCACGTCCCCGTCCTGAATGAAGTCTGAGTACTCCACAAAACTCATGGTGAGCACCGTCACTCTGTAACAGGGAGGTTGGAGACAAACGCAAAATGATTTCATGTCTCCATGTGCATCAGCCTGTCAAACCAAATACATTTAATGGTGCTTATATGAAACTGTTCATTGAAAGTACCTAACCCTTTTTCATCATGGTTGGGTTTTTAAATATATGTTTCATATTTTTTGGATACCACAAAGGCATATTTTATATTAGACCAAAAAAGATTTAAATTAATCTATTAATCAGCAACTATTTTCACAATTGAGCAAAAACTCAACTGTTTGTCAAAACAATTTAAGACATCATCTTGGTCAAATAATTTCAAGTTGAACAGATGGAAAATTCGACTTTGCAACAAACCTGAGACACTATCACTAAATTCTAATGAAGTATTAATCCTTTAAGTTAGTTTATAAATTTCCTAAGTCCTTACCAAATATTAACATTTTACTGGTTGAATTCTATTTGTATATCATCGCACATCACATCAACCCTCATGACAAAGAAATAAAGTAAATGCATTGCTATACTGTAACTTGGGATATATTATGTTTAAGATACATTATGTTATATATTACAGTTACAATACAATGCAACTCATAGGATGTCATGTGTCAAACACAATTGAGGTTTAATAAAAAACATAAGGTCCTCGTTGCCATGATAACAGTTATGCATTCCCCCCTAGACCTTTTATCTCGTACTAAACCCGTTTTTTTTTTAAACCAGCATCTTTCAAACTGAAGAATAACGGTAGTTTAATCAAAGAGTTAGCTAGCTAAACTAACGAACCTCACAATTCAGAAAGAGAAGGACAAATTCACTTTGCTGATTCACGAACGAAAACATGTCGGACAACTTAGAGCACATGTGAGTTTACTAGATGAATGAATGGTTGTTGATTGATGTTACATTTCTGATGCTTCTTGTGGGAAAAACCGGGGTTTTTTTTTTAAAGTATGTTTCTCTTTCTCCCGTATCGTTGCATTCCTTTGAGGAGAGCTGAGTTAGCTAACGTTAGCTAAGTTTGAAAGTTAATTTGAGATTGATTTAGCCTAAGATTTAAGAAGGTTTAGCTAGATGGATGTAGCTAACACAAGTCGGTGGAGAAACAGACTTAAACACAATAACGTTAACTGAAGATTCTTTTGTACTTATTTTAAAGTTAACTAGCTAACCTAGCAGTTATAGGTGACTGTTCAGTTAGGTAGCAGCTAGGTAACGTTATGTATTGGGTCACATTTTAACGTTAGCTAGATTATATAACTAGCTAAAGCCAGCTCACAGTGTTTCCCCTATAACTGTAGCTAGCAAGCTGGAATATCTGCCAAAAGATGTCGTTAACAGCAGTGCAGTCGAGTATCTAAACTGCTAAAATCAGTTGAAATGTCGTTAACGTGCTAACGGATTCGGTGTTTTGTGTATATTATATTACAATATTTAGCTAGTTAACGTTAAAACGGATTAATTATGCTATTTGCCTTCATTGTTATAAATAACGGGAGTAACAGGTGAACTGTAATAGGTTTTTTTTCAAAAACGCTGCGCGGTGGGTCCAATTCATACCGATCTTAAGAGTGGTTCATGCGGATTTCGAAACGTAACGTCAACTGAAAACGTTAAATATTTGACGAAACCCTAGGGGAAACACTGTAAATCAATTATTTCCTTTTATATTAAAACATTGTCTAACATCAACCACTCAGAAAGGTCACAGTGCAAAACGTCTGTACGCTCAATTTGTTTGAGTTTGAAAGTTAACTGGTTACCCTTGCTAACAAGCTAATATGCTAACGTTAGATGTTGTAACAGCCAGCTACGCTCAGCAGAACCGTTGGCGGACTCTCCACTAACCTTTTCCAGAAGTGGCGTTCTTTTGAGTTTTTAACGAACACAAACGTTGATCAGTAAACGGTAAGTCGTGCTCTTAATGCCGTTAAATGCTCACGTGTGGCCAGCGCTGACAGCTACCCATTCATTTCCCACACGTGGTGTTGTTTTCAGAGGAAGTTGAGGAGACGTGACCGGATCTGAGCCGCTTCACTAATACGTAAATTCCCTTCGCCGACACAGTGGATTCAAAGAGGCTGTCCAGATGATTTGTAAATCTGCCTTTTAACCGCAGACGCCGCAATTTTTATAATCAGGCTTCAAAATGTGCACCATGACCATGAATGTAGCTAGACGCACGGAATCTCCCAAAATATGATAATTCTGTTTCTGAATAAAAATGACAACATGTTCAAGTAGTAAAAGAGACACACGGAAACAATAAACCAAATGTGATGGAAGAAGTATGGTTTACACAATACTCTTTTATTTTAGCATTACCTTTCTGTCAAAATACTCAATTAACGTTACAAGTAAATCTATTGTAAGGTTATTTAGAGGTATAAAACCTTTTTAAATGTAAATGTGCATGGCTACTGTGTTACTTGCCACCACTACCAATGAATTAACATCACAAGAGCAATTGCATCTGATCAAATTTTATTTGATTGGTTTAATCATTATACATTTACATGGAGGCACTTGAACGCAATTTAAACGTAAAACAGGTATAGGCCTACATAATCTTGTAAAAAATTAATTGTTGGGTTGATTCGTTTCATTTTTTATTATCAGCAAATTATGATTTATTGCACAAAAATATGAATTAGAAGTGTAATCTGTGTATGTAGAAGTAGTCCCACTTCACGCAGAGTGCGTGTCCAATTATATGAATGGACTACAAATACAGACCAATGGGAGGAGAGATGGTCTAGTATAAATTACGATCTCCTGTCACCATCGGCCAGTCTGACTGGAGAGCTGTTTGCTGTTAGGAGGCTGCTGGTGATTTGTAAGCTCTTCGGCTGGAACAATAGGGATCTTTGTGTCAACCACTGGTAGTACTAGTTGTCCTCAAATCCGACAACAGGTAGGACAATTATTTAATTAAGATCGAAATTCCGTCACACATGCAAAGTATCTTTGATTTTTAACTACTGAATGCCATAATCTGGGCGGTAGACACAGATTATCTCTGCCAATGAATACATCCGCTCTTCACTAAGGAATCCGTTATCTTTAATACAAATCTAGAAGTATACGATGTATAACATGTAGGCTATCTCAAAATGTCTACTACACATTTCTGCACCTGCTAATTCGCATTCAGGACTCCCTGTTCACTGCAGGATAGTCCATTGTTATTTGAGCTAAGGATTTAACCTTAATCATAATCTCGACACGAGCTGTAGAATCGATGCTGACTGTCCGCATTGTGCATTCGGTTTGTTTCGCTGCTTTTCACCGTGTCTTCCTTCCCATCCTCCGCCCAGGGATCAGCCATGCCTTTCGGTAACACGCACAACCAGATGAAGATGAAGTACGCATCGGAGCAGGAGTACCCGGACCTCAGCAAACACAACAATCATATGGCCAAAATCCTGACTCCTGCTATGTACGAGCGGCTGAGGAGCAAACAGACACCAAGTGGCTTTACTCTGGATGATGTCATTCAGACTGGGGTTGATAACCCAGGTAAAAAAAGAGAACGCGTTTTTTTGGTAAACGAGCCATCTGTTCTGCCCTATCGAGCGCGTCTAATAGCCGCAGCGGCGCTCTGCTTCATGCTCCTGAGAGGAGGCTAACAGCTTTCTGCACTGTGACCTTGCCAAGGGGATAATGCATTTAGAGACACACGGATTGCTGAATCAGTCTGAAAACATTCCATCTTCCTCTAATATCAGAGCATATTGCACAGCTTTAAAGAAAATGTTAAAGATTAGCAGTGTTGCATAATGCATGCAGGGCGGCAGCTGATAATCCACTGCTGCTTTCCCTGTTTCATTATGTCACTTAAAGTCTAACGGTGTTTACACCATTCAGAGCAGGGTTCAAAATTAACTTTTTGCCATTATGGCTAGTGCATTTTCATATTATACCAACCACTCAATAGATAACATTGTTTTTTTTTGAGGGGTTGGTGAGTGAAGCAAATCTACCATCAATTTGCATATTTTACCAGCATTTGGCTGGTGGATGGCGCTAATGTTGAACTCTGATTCTGGACTATGCAGATGAACCGGTACCTGCAGTGTAGCAGGTGGCACTCCCTCACCCTGTAGATTGTGTTTCTGTTTAGCTCTGAGAATATGGCCAAGCTGATGCTGAAGAGGCTGTCAGCCGAGGATGAGTTCCCAGATCTCAGTCAGCACAACAACCACATGGCCAAGTTCTTAACCCTGGACATTTACAAGAAGCTGAGAGAGCGGGCTACACCCAACGGCTTCACCATAGATGGTGTCATTCAGACAGGGGTTGATAATCCTGGTACAGTAACACAGTCTCATCCTGAGCCCTGATGACACGCAAGCAAATTGAGTTAGTGAGGATGTTGATCAGTCTGTCCCTTTGTGTCCACCGTCTCCTTGGTGACCTGATTTGTCTTTGTGTGCAGGCCACCCCTTTATCATGACCGTGGGCTGCGTCGCTGGAGATGAGGAGACCTACGAGGTCTTCAAAGAGCTGCTGGACCCCGTGATCGAGGACCGACATGGAGGATACAAACCCTCAGACAAGCACAAGACCGACCTGAACCCAAGCAACCTGAAGGTACGGCAGCCGTCTCTCACCCAACAGAGAAGCTAACATGCAGGGCTTTAAAGTTCTTGGGCGCCATGCTGTAATTTAGGCATAAATCCATTTTATATATTGAACAAATTTCCTCCAGAGCATTTCAGGCTTACAAATGGTTTCTTGCTTTAACAATTTTATTTTATTTCTCTCCAAAGGGTGGCGATGACCTCGACTCCAACTACGTCCTGAGCTCCCGAGTGCGAACCGGCCGCAGCATCCGCGGCTTCTGCCTGCCGCCTCACTGCAGCCGAGGAGAGAGGCGTGCTGTGGAGAAGCTCTCCATCGAAGGTAAATGGGGGTACACCTATTATTATTACTGACACGGCAGGTACCTTACTTCTGTCCATGCTGAGGCCCTGACCCAGGCTGCCATCTGTACTCAGTGCTCTGCATACAGGGAGAGATGCAATAACTTGTGTAAACTGCATGAGAGTAGAAGGCTGTGGCCTGAACCAGTGATGCTCTGCGTAGTCAGGATGTTGGTTGGTCTCCTTTTTTATGTAGCGGTGGGTTCCCTCTAGTGGTAGCATGATTAATAACATAGTACACAACACATGTAAAGGCAAACCTGTGTACCAAAACACCAACAGATATAATCATAATAATCCTTTTAGTCCCACAAGGGGAAATTACACATGCTAAGTACCTATACATGCCCATGGAAAGCCCTCCCCAAGCAGTTAGGGGTTGGCAGTGCCCAGGTGGTTGGCATCTCTATATTGCCTCTACATTATCTACCATATTTTGGTCACTATGGGGACTTGAGCCAGCAATCCTTTGGTTCCCAACTCCCTACAGACTGAGCTACTGCCCCCAACCTATAGTTGGGGAGTGAAGAGTGCCACCCCCAATTAAAATATTTGATTTGTTGTGGTTTTTGACATTTGAGATGTGTTTTCTTCAAACTTGCAGCTCTGGCCTCCCTGAGCGGAGACCTGAATGGGAAATACTACGCCCTGAAGAACATGACAGATGCAGAGCAGCAGCAGCTCATTGACGACCACTTCCTGTTTGACAAGCCAGTGTCTCCTCTGCTGCTGGCCTCAGGGATGGGCCGTGACTGGCCTGATGCCAGGGGCATCTGGTGAGACTTTATCATTAACATCACACAACCTTGTTTTGTTTTCCTCTTGTGGGAGATTTAATTTAGACATAAGCTGAAAATGAATTCATTTGTTTGAAGGCACAACGATAACAAGACATTCCTGGTGTGGGTGAACGAGGAGGACCACCTGCGTGTGATCTCCATGCAGAAAGGCGGGAACATGAAGGAAGTGTTCGATCGCTTCTGCACCGGACTCACCAAGGTTAGCAGGAAATCGGAACACTATCTGTAGTGGGAGACTAGTTTACATGAGCCGGGCTCAAAGATGTTTTGAGTAAATTATTGCGCTTTATATTGACTTCTATGACCTGTACAAGGACCTTATCACCCTGGTTCTCTTCTTCAGATCGAGACCCTGTTCAAGGAAAGAAACCATGCCTTCATGTGGAACGAGCACCTGGGCTACGTCCTCACCTGCCCTTCTAACCTGGGCACCGGCCTGCGTGCAGGTGTGCACGTCAAGCTGCCAAACATGAGCAAACATGCCAAGTTCGAGGAGGTTCTCAAGAAGCTGAGGCTCCAGAAACGTGGAACTGGTTTGTACAACCTTAAACTTTAAAATTTTATTCTGTTAACTAATCAAGGCTGAACTTTAGTCTTTGAATCAGTTTTCTAATATTTTTGAATGTGTCACCATCAGGTGGAGTGGACACTGCTGCTGTGGGCGGAGTCTTTGACATTTCCAACGCTGACAGATTGGGCTTCTCCGAGGTGGAGCTGGTGCAGATGGTGGTTGATGGAGTCAAGCTGCTGGTTGATATGGAGAAGAAGCTGGAGAAGGGCCAGTCCATCGACGACCTCATGCCCGCCCAGAAGTAAAACCGCCCCGATGCCCAACAACCTCCCCCTCGTCCCATCTGTTTGAATGAATGTTTGACTCTGTCCTGAAACACACTCAGTCTGGATTTGTTGGTGTATTTAAAATTAAACGGTTCCTGTGAGGATGGCAACAAATCTGGTTCAAGTTCTTTATTATCAAGGTATCCTAATTCTCATCACCTTCATTAGCATTACGTCTAATGTGACCTGCAGGTGTTTGTGTTTTTTTCTTTATTTTATATAATTTAATAACCCCTTGTCTTTTCCTGGTTTTAGAGGCACCATTTCAAACATATGCAGATATGTAAGATTTATTGTACAGCTATAATAAAGTCTAAGTCTATAGCGATTAGACTTAATCGCTATACAAATCTTTCAATAGGGGTAGCAAATCATCAGACCCTCCCTCCCCCCGCCTGATGGCATCTAGACACCGGTGGTAGTAAATAAGACCAGACCGAAGGAGGCGCTGGGGGGTAGAGGGTTGCATTCTTTGCCTGCAATGACAGCTGATAGCAAAACGACCAAAGGGTTGTGACTTTGTGATTGGTCCGTGCCATTGTTGTAATTCGGATTGGTTTAGCTGGAAGGTGAACGCCTCAACACCTGATTGAAGTTAGGTAGAACACTGATTAGGAGGTCTTTCTGAAAGGATTTACATTAAGATACATTTCAATCAAAACTAGTTTAAGATATGACAGTTATACACACAATATATTAACAGATGCATTGGTTAATAGGTCTTCCTGAAAGAATTTATGCTGATCTACATTGAAGTGTTTTCTGAACACCAGGCAGTTCTCAGTTCTTTTTGCCTTTAACCACTAGTCATTCTATCCATGGTACTGATTATTTATATAAACTAATCGTTAGTTTCTGAAAGCACGAATAGTCAACCCTACAATGACTTCTTTGGTCAAAACTATATTTGATTTTCTCCATTATTGCCCAGCTCTACCTGTTACTGTTCTTTCTGGAACTGGCGTTTCTGAAGAGCTTAAACCACCACCTTTAAAGGTTTCAGACTTATGTAGACATATACAATATTTCACTGCTTCTATTATCTATTTCAGCTGTAAACACAAACCTTCTAAATGGCCCCAAGTTGATTTCCTGTTTCAGTGTATGTGAATGACATGACAGGAAGTTACAGTTGTGAGGTGAGTGTGAATAATGCTCAATCCTTAGAATAACTTTTAATTACATAATATCAATGGATTGGGAACACTGCACATTCAATTCCAAATCAAAACATGATTATCAAGATTGATCAAGTTTGTGTTCTACCTTTACAGAAAGTGAAGAAAAAGGAATTCTTTACAAACATT
Source organism: Etheostoma perlongum (assembly GCA_026937815.1). Taxonomy (NCBI): domain Eukaryota; kingdom Metazoa; phylum Chordata; class Actinopteri; order Perciformes; family Percidae; genus Etheostoma; species Etheostoma perlongum. The sequence continues at coordinate 23,527,329 of CM049390.1, forward strand.
TACTGTATAAACTGAAAAATGTCTCCAAAGTTTGCTTTACTTTGAATCACTGCACTAATATTTAGTTGCATAACCATTATTTCTGAGAACTGCTTCACCTGTGAACAGGTATTCCAGCCCAAGACCATTGAACCCACAATTCCTCTGCATTTCTGGGTTTTTTCCTCAGAAACAGCATTTCTGATGTCACCCCACAAGAGTTCTATGGGACTGAGGTCCGGGGATTGGGCTGGCCGCTCCATAACATCAATCTGTTCATCTGGAACCAAGACTAGGCTCCTTACTGGTGTGGTTTGGGTCATTGTCTTGTTGAAAGACCCATTTCAAAGGCATTTCCTCTTCAGCATAAGGCAACATGACCTCTTATTTTGTATTTTGATGTATTGAAGTATTGAAACTGATCCATGATCCCTGGAATGTGATAAATAGGCCCAACACCTCAGTATTAGAAACATCCCCATAACCACCATGCTTTACTGTCTTCACAGTGTACTGGGGCTTGAATTCAGTGCATGGGGGGTCGTCAGACAAACTGTCTGCGGCCCCTAGACCCAAAAAGAACAATTTTGCTCTCATCAGTCACAGATTGTTGCTCCATTTCTCCTTTGGCCAGTCAATGTGTCCTTTGGCAGATTTCAACCTATTCAGTTCATGTCTTTTTTTCCGCAATGGGACTGCTGCCTGCCAACGGCCGCCATCTTGGCTCTTTAAATATCCGGTGGTTCCCCAGCTGCAGCCAATCATGGGTTAGGGACGTATGCTTCCCCCAATTGTCGCACAGCTCTATTTGCATGTGAAAACAAGATAAAATACAGGACACACATGCACACACAGCAAACCACAGAAACAAATATGACAGCAGTCATAACAAGCCTTGTTCTTCTCGTAACAGTAGTCACAGGTAACTTTAAGTCTTCTTTGATTTTCCTGGAGCTGATCATTGGTTGAGCCTTTTCCATTTTGCCTTTTCTTTCATCCATTTGAATGGTAGTTGACTCTTTTTTCCCCCAGTCGTTCAGGCTTTGGAAGCCATTTCAAGGCATTTGAAATCATTTTGGCTGATCAGCCTATCATTTTCTGCACTTCTTTATATGTTTTCCCCTTTCCAATCAACTTTTTAATCAAAGTCCGCTGTTCCTCAGAGCAATGTCTGGAATGACCCATTTTGCTGAGTATTTCAGTGTGAAATGCACTATAACCAGCATGCACAACATTTGCTTCCTTCCTTCCTTCCTTAAATATGGGCCATAACTGACACCTGTTTCTTCAGAGAATCAATCACCTCACTAATTGAAGCCAACTCTGATATTATTTTGAACATGCCCCTTTCAATTACAGATTCAATTCCACAGAATGAGTAGCATGCATGTCATGACTGTTGGTTTTCTATGACTCTACAACACTTACTAGTAAATTATTTGCCATGTAGAAATATCACCCCAAGTGAAGGAGTTTCTGAGGTTAGTGACATTGGACTGCTATTACTGTATATTCACATGGATGGACAGCTAGACCTGTAACCATGGTTACCGACTCAAGCAAAGCAGATTAAATCACCGGGACAAATGTAGGTTTCTGAGATAAGTGTGTCCAGGATGCTACTGAGTTGCACTACAGTCCCTGACAAAAGTCTTGTCGCTTGTGTACAAATTGACCTGAAGTACCGCTGAAATATATTTCTAATCAAGATGTATTTACAACAAATGGCTCATTTTAATCCCAACAACTTTTGTAATAATGTTTCAGTGCAAAACGAAACTGTCAACAAGTATTCTAATATTCACAGCTTGGTAAAGCCCATTGAGTCAATTTTTGCAAAGACATAAGTGTTGTCGCCTTGTCATATGAGCTTCACCTGTGACTAATAATGGATCAATTAGGTCTCAGGTGTGTATAAAAACAACCCCAGTACACTAGACCTTCACATCAACTGCAACTAGACCTCTGCAAACATGCCTAAGATTCACCCTGAGACTACAGGTTTGATTATCAAGAGGCTGAAGACCAGATCCACTGCTGATGTGGCAGACACCTTCAATGTGTCTCAGCGTTGAGTACAGAGGATAAAAAAAACATTTGAAGACACTGGAGACGTTTTTGACAAGCCCAGGTCAGGCAGACCCCGCAAGACAACTGCTCGAGAGGACCGTTTGTTGGCTCGAAAATCCAAGGCCAGCCCATTTTCCACTGCAGCAGTACTCCACGAGACCTGGTCACCTGAAGTCCCTGTGTCAACCAGAACAGTTTGTCGGATTCTGTCTTGAAATGGCCTCCGTGGTCGAATCAGTGCCCAGAAGCCAGCACTAAACAAAAGACAATTGAAAAACCGTGTGGCATTTGCCAAGGCCCACAGCCTGCTACAAGGATGGACGCTGGAAAAGTGGAAGAAAGTGGATTTTTCAGATGAATCTTCTGTTGAATTACACCACAGTCACCACAGGAGACCTACTGGAGCCCGCATGAATCCAAGATTCACCCAGAAAACAGTGAAGTTTGGTGGCGGAAAAATCATGGTCTGGGGTTACATCCAGTATGGGGGTGTGCGAGAGATCTGCTGGGTGGAAGGCAACATCAATAGTCTCAAATACCAAGAAATCTTAGCTACCTCTTATATTCCCAACCATAAAAGAGGCCAAATTCTGCAGCAGGATGGTGCTCCATCGCATACGTCCATCTCCACTTCCATTTCCTTAAGGCGAAGAAGATCAAGATGCTCCAGGATTGGCCAGCCCAGTCACCAGACATGAACATCATTGAGCATATGTGGGGTAGGATGAAAGAGGAAGCATGGAAGACAAAACCAAAGAATACTGATGAACTCTGGGAGGCATGCAAGACTGCTTTCCTAGCTATTCCTGATGACTTCATCAATACATTGTATGAATCCTTGCCAAACCACATGGATGCAGTCCTTCAAGCTCATGGAAGTCATACAAGATATTAAATTTGGATCTCAAAGTACCACTATTTAATTTGCTGACATATTTTAGTATTTGCAGTAAATTTGTTCAATTTCTGTATAGGCGACAAAACTTTTGTCTTGCCAAAATTTGACCTGTCTAAATGATAAATCTTTTTTTCAGTGAAACTAATTTATTTCAGTGCATTGAACCTCATTTGGGAGGTTTTAGCTTTTCATATCAGCTATTTCTTACACCAACTGATTAATTAAAAGTCAGGTTAATAGCAGGTGTTTCTACACAAATAAGACAAGACTTTTGTCAGGGACTGTATGGGAAATGTAGGGTCTTGACTCATGCTAGAGACTATGATCTCTCCATCTGCTGCTCTTGTTTCCCATGTTTGTGGAGGTGCGGTGATAAATATTTGGAGTACTGCTTTATTGCATTAGTATTTATTCTGCACAGTCATAACATAAGCTTCTTAGTGGTTAATCAGCAGTTTTGTCAGAGAAGTAGTTTGTGTTGTTATAGGACTTCCCGCCCAGCTGTAGTAAAGGGACAGTTAGAAATATACAGGAGCTTCAAACAAATCCAGAAGTGAACTACATCAAGAACCAGAAACCCTGAGCTCTAAAACTGCTTCAACAACAACTCAAAAGTAGTGATTAACATTTCAGGAACTGTAAAGCATGGTGTTTGGGATTTGTAGTCCTGAAGACATCTTTGTATCTGGGTTACAACTGGGCTGCATTAGGTGAAAGTTGTTTGGGTGTCATGTTAGCTAAACTGTTTCCACCCAACTTAACAACCTCAACACAAAGATGTCTTTAGATCTCAGACTTACAGAGACGCAGTAGTACGAAAAAGACAATACAGCCAAGAGTACTTTTCCATTTCAAATACTACATATCCTTTTTTGGAAAAAAAGGAGTCTCAGTTTAGCATCTCAATGTGTAAAGGTGAAGAATAAACAGATTTCCAAATAATCACATAAACATGAAGTCACAGACAGTGTTTCTATAAATGTACAAGCCCATATTTATTCAAGGCTTTTATTTTAAACCATCCATTTTTTTTTCCTTTTTGAAAATGGGCAAAACTCTGGTTTCACTCCTTTTCTTCAAACACTGAAAAAATACATTTAAATACTGGAATGAAGCTCCACACAGAAGCAGCAGAACAGAATCAACCAACCATTTTTTTTTTTTTATATTTTCATCTTGTCCAGATACAAATAATCAGCGTGAGACATTCAAGTTGACAGACACTTTAATTGAGACATGAGTGAGCCTTCAACCAAGTGAGCATTTCCATGGACTCCCCAGCGTCTCTACTCTTTAACCAAATACAAAAGAAAAACGAAACAAAATGAGTATTGCAGTGAAGCCGTCTTGAAAGTAAAGATACATTATTTACACTGAAAACAAAAAAACGCTACGTCATTTTTTTTCTTTAGAGAAGAGAAAAACAAAAAAAAAAGATGAAATAAATAAGACTAAAAATGTGTTTTTTTCGTCCACATTCACAGCATGACAAATCATATTCAACTCGTTACTGTCGACCCCGTGTGGCCAGAATAGACTGAGATATTAGTAGGTAATTCAGTGATTATTGCCAAAAGCCTTAATCTATACATTATAATATTCAATACATACTCTGTATCTTGTTTAAAAAAAGGAGACATTTGGAAACTGCTACGTGGATGATTGTACAGCTTAAATACTTCTAGATATATATATGTATACTTTTAACCCCCTTTTGTTCATAGCTTTAACTCGTTGGCAACTTTGGAAGCAATGTTTTTGAAAGCGATGGATGATCCGGATATCCGTTTGAATCTGACGCCGTTGAGGGAGAGACGGGGCAGCTTGCAAACCTCCATCTCCCACTGGACCAGGTTCTCGGCGCACCCGTCCCCGTGGACGCAAAGAAGCAGGAAACTCTCTTGCTGTTCATAGTCGCAGTTGTTGGCATCGAGCACCTTGCGAATCTCCCGCATGATGTCACAAGGCTCCATGGAGCTGGTGGTCCTCATACTCCAAGTGAATCTGAGGGAGCGGGGTTTACCGTCTTTATTTTCCCCTTTTTGATCCCCAGGTACATGGCGACTGTCGGGGAAAACACACGCACAAAAAGAAAAAGATAAGTTGTAGTATCGCAGATTTGATTGGCTGTTTCTTAATCACAAGCTGCTTTGACTGCTTCACGGAAGAACGTTTTATTCTTTGGTACGTTAAATATACGCTGTGACATCAGTCAAAGCAGCTGGTCAAAATGTAAAAAGGAATAGTTTGAACGTTTAGGCTTGTATCCGCTTTTTGCTGAGAGTTGGATCAGAAGACGGATACCACTCTCATGTCTGGATGAGAAATATGAAGCTCCAGCCAGCAGTCAGTTAGCTTAGCACAAAGACTGGAAATGGGGGAAACTGCTAGCCTGGCTCTGTCCAAAGGTAACAAAAACCCAGCTACCAATCACCATGTTTATCTCGTGTGTGGAAAATGACATGTTTAGGTTTTACTGGATTATTTCTTGGCCGGGCCTCTCATCTAACTCTCAGGCGAATTTCCCAAAATGTCTAAAACTATTCTTTTTATAATCCATTTGGCTCGTGGCCGGGTGTGTTTTGGTCTCCACTAGGACACACCCACCAACCCCAAGTTCAAGCCCCTCACATACAGTAGCATCATTGCATTCCAGTCACAAAGCTCAGCATTCATCCCCCCCCAAAAAAACTAGAAACAGCAAGATTGTTTGACAAGATTAAACACTTTTCTGAAAGTGTTTCCAGATCCTTTAAAAGACTTGTTTAACCATCTGGATAAAAACTATTCTACCAAACCTCATAAGAAGTTTGTCTGGTTTTGTTTCAGGTAGCTGAAAACGCCATACATTGATGAATTTATACTACATGAACCAAAATTGAGAACATTAATTATCAGTTAAATCATATATAAAAAATTGGGTCTGGGCAATATATTGATGTATCGATATTGCAATATGAGACTAGATATTGTCTTAGATTTTTGGAAATGTAGTAATATGGTAAGTGGTGTCTTTTCCTGGTTTTACAGGCTGCGTTACAGTAAAGTGATGTCATTGTCTGAACTTACCAGACTGTTCTAGCTGTTCTATTATTTACCTTTACTCATCAAGTCATTCAATCATTTCTGGAGAATATTTATCAAAAATCTCATTGTGTAAATAACATTTTCTTAAAGCACCAATAGTCAACCGTACAATATCGTCACAATATCGAGATCGAGGTATTTGGTCAAGAATATTGTGATATTTGATTTTCTCCCAGCACTCTTTCAAAGAGATTTTTTTGGGCAATTTTGTGCCCAAATCCTTCCGAGGGACGACGTAGCGACACAGCCCATCCGTTATGCCCCAAGGCGGCCCACTTTCTGTTCACTTATTAGTTTATTCAGACTAAATATTGTGTGTATCTTTCTTGTGCCGTACAAAGTGAGCAAAGGAATACTGAACTCTCAATATTCCATTTAAGATGCTTACAGTTCAGTTCAGTAAGTCCATTAGAATATAACTAAAACCTAAACTAGGGACAAAGATGTTCTACAGAAATCCTACATTCGTGTCCTTTTAAATGAACCAAAAAGGACAGAAAAATTGAGTTTCAATGGGTTAAATAAATCTAGTCAATGAACAGTGGGTGGATTTTATTTCTAATCCAGATGGTGAAAAGGAGTCTTTGAGGATTAAGTGTTTTAAATTTTTTTTTTCATTTTCCAGAAAACATAGCTCTGTTACTATGAATGTAATGTTAACTAGGGCTAGATACATCCATGCTGTATTATTAGTGGCAGGTTGTTTTTTCCCCCCTTTTTTTTTGGGGGGGGGGAGGTATTTTTCAAGTTGACAAGACAAATATGCCATGCTAACAGAGCAGCACACAAGTACAGAGCCATGCAAACAATACAATAGAAAACAAGCCAAAACACTCAGAAATGCAACACATCCCGAAGCAGAGAGGGCCTCCTGTGCAAAGACGAGGACAAACGGAACGTTTAAAGGGCCACCGACATATTTGGGGGGGGTTAACCTCACCTTGAGCCCTCAAGTCTCCCGTTTCTCTCAAACTCGGTTGAGACTCTGAGGTGCATCAGAAGATCAGACGGGGAGGAGGAAGGAAAAAAAAAAGATAAAAAAGATGTGGATTGTGCACGACAAGAAACAATTAAAAAAATAAGAAAAAAAAGACAATATGTGACGTGTAAATAAGCAGGACAGTGACGCCGATGTGAAACAACGAGAGCCACCACCGAAGAACACAAAAACACAAAGAGATGGAAGTTATTCTTTTGTTGAACTTCCAGTGAAGAGTCATGAGGGAAAAATAAAAACTGATGAATGATCAGACAGTGATCTGTAACTTAAGACAACACTTTAAAGCAGACAGATAGAAACACTCTTAAAACACAGAAATGCATCTCAGGAACCGGTGCGATAGAGTCGACCCAAATAAATAAGAGCAGAACAACAAGATGGACTCCAGCCGGCAGGTGAGCCTCCGGTAGGGAGGGGGTGAGGATGCCGTGGGACCCTTCATCGGCATGGGGCCCATTATCGGGAGTTTGCAGATGATCTGTATCTGCGTTGTATTTGCCTGATAACCGCTAGCGTTAATGAATTAAAAAGTGTTCTACTTTGGCTCGGCTACAGCTCTGTGTCTGTCCCTCTGCTTCCGATTCACTCACCACTGATTCTGACTTAAAAAGGTCATTATTAACCCTATGCTAATGTTCCATCTAATGCATAACAGTGGAACTAAATCTATGTAATCTTCCATGAGAAGCTCCAGAAAAGGCTCGTAGCTGTACTGAGTGACGTTTCATGCCTGGGGTTCAACTGGGTTTCACGGTTTAAAATGATCTTAAAAAATAAAAAGGTGCATAACAAATCCTAATTGTTGAATTGTGTTTAGTATTCATTTAGAATGCGATCATATCATGTTAAATTAAGTTTTGTGAATGATCACCTTTTAAAAGCTTTATTATCTGATGTGACGGACAGCGCTGATCGCTTTAGATTTTGTATTCTGACTGGGTCTTTGTTCTCATCTTCCTTTTACAGACTAGAACTTGATCTGAAGGTTAAAAGATACCGAGGAAAAGTGGGAAGCTGTGTCCACAAACAAAACTAGGACACATTAGCGACATTTCTGGGTTGATGCAGAAGGGAAACGTTCCTTGCAAAAGGGAGAAACTCTCGGCTCTAAAAACAAAACTAAATGTTCCCTGACAACGACTGTGTCCCTGTGACTGAGGCAGAGACAGAAGTCCACTCTCTACTTCTCAAAAGTAAGGCCGAGGCTCAACGAGCCTTTTATGATCTACCAGTCAGATGTATGGCAAACATGACTTCTAATTCATGGAAATAGAGGAGAAAGTATGTGTATGATGTTTTTGTGCATCGATTGTATGTAGTCCCACAACAGTGTCAAAAAAGGAGTTCCATTTAACTTTAAGGTAGCTACACAAGAATATCATTACGGGGGGGGCTTCTTTTAGTAGGTGTCCGTGAGTTTGGTTAGGGTTCATGTGTCATGACAATGTCATGTGTTCATGACACTGTCATGACATCCTTATGTAGATACCTTCAAGTATAATGTTATCAAAACATGTGATGGCCTAACCACGGGATTCCGCCATCACACCGGAACAATGCTCCGCCACCGCCAAGTGCAATTAAGGAAACACAATATTTGCAGTGTTTGCATAATTAGTTGTTTTTTTGTGGTATTTGTGCTTGAAGATCCAATCATTACTAAAGTGTATGTCATGCAAGAGAGACAAACACAAATGAAGAGAATGGTCAAACATGTTGACATTTCAGATGTGTTGATTGATTCACAAGGTCAACTCATACATTGAGTTAAATGCAAAAAAAAAAAAAAAAAAAGTTCCACCTTAAAAATTGGCGGTAGCTTTGGCTCAGCACAGTGACTTTAGTTCAGTCTATAGCTAGCTAACTGTTAGCTGGTAAAGGTTACAATTAGAGCTGGGCAATATATCAATATTATATCAATATCGTGATATGAGACTAGATATTGTCTTAGATTTGGGATATTGTAATATGACATAAGCGGTGTCTTTTCCTGGCTGCGTTACAGTAAAGTGATGTCATTTTCTGAACTTACCAGACTGTTGTAACTGTTCTATCATTTGCCTTTACCCACTTAGTCATTAAATCCACATTACTGAAGATTATTTATCTTAAATCTAAGTGTGAAGATATTTTGTCAAAGCATCAGTTGTCAACACTACAATATCGGCGCAATATTGATAGAAGTAGTTGGTCAAGAATATCGTGATATCTGATTTTCTCCACATCGCCTAGCTCTAGTTATAAGGCAACAAAACATCCTTTCATTTGATAGCTACAGCTGTAACAACAGTGGTTAAATAACCTTCGCAACGAGCCAGACGTCCACGTGTCATTGGTGCGTTCAGGTACCTACCAAACAGCACTACTCCCCTGGGCTTAGTGTCCAAACTGTTGTCCTTGCATTATGAACTTATAAATCACGAGTTCTTTGAAAGTCTACAAGAAAAACTATTCGAAAAACAAATAATTCCTGAATATCGGCTGCATCTAAGTCAAGATGCAGGGTCAAGATCGGAAGAGTTGTGCATTAAAGTTAGTCTTTAAAAAAAAAAAAAAAACGGTTTCTGATCAGAAGTTGCTAGTTTTTTTTCCACTCGTCAAAACCAATCAGAATTATAAAAGAGAAATATAGTTATTGTTTTTTTTAACTGCAGCTACAGCTTCTACCAAGATATCCAGAACCAGAGGTACAGAGAGTGGGTAGCTTTAATATTGCCCTAAGTATTAGCTAATAAATGTATTCTGTATTATATACCATCTTGCACTATATCAATACTATACTGTATCATACCATATTATGTTAATGTTATACTGTCTACTACATTTTACATTTTACATTGCATTTTATTATGTTACTATATTAAAACACCATTGATTATATATTATTCTGGGGTACGCTGTTTACATATATACTGGACTTGGTTATGTGTAACTTTGGCTTCAATTGCTCTTATATAGTTTACATGTTTACCTCTTATACTTATCCTAGTTGTGAGTATCTCTTATTGTTATATTTTTACTTTATATATTTTAGACTATTTCTGTCTTTGTGCTGCCAACCCTGAGTTCCCCTGCTTATCTTATCTTAAATATGGAAGACTGCTTCATGGCAATATTGAATATGTGTATTCTTGATTAGACAAAAGCTTGCATTTCTGTCTGGTTATTTTTCCATAAACTGATTTTTCTCAATTGTCCTTCATAAAAAAATGTTAAAAAAATGAAAATAAAAAATGACATACACTGTCTATGGATTTTATCCATAATGTTGCCAGAAAATAGCAACCCCAGCAGAGAGCAACAGTGTTTCTAATGTGCTGCTTCTACTGGGTGCAAACGGTTATGCAGACAGGAAACCACTACTACCACCAGGAAAATGTCTGAGGAATATCTCAAGAGATTAGAAAAAAAGAAAAAAATAGCAGAAAGCTCCCTGCTCCTCTCACAGGACGGGTTTATGGTTAACATGGCTCCCAGCATGCACTGCAGCCTGAAGAACAGAAAGAAAAACAGGACAAGGGTGGAGGAGGAAGCGAGTCTAAAATCCCCAACAGCTCCAGAGACTGGACAACAAGAGGACAGGTGGACAGACAGGACAGACAGCAGGGGGTCGGTCACAGAGGCTGTGATAGGCCCAGACTGGGGGGGGGGGTCAACTCAAGACTTTATCTCAGAAGAAGAGATTGAGGGATTGAAACGGCCCCTTACGCTAGATCTTCATCTTCCTACAACTCTCTATATCTTCCGCTCCTGAATCTGAAAGAAAAAATGGGAATCTGAAAATTTCCTCAATGAACACACGACAAGGAAGAAAAAGAGAGAGGGAAAGAATATATTAAAATGTATGGACATGACGACAGGCCGAGAAAAGAAAAAAATACATGGCGGAGGATGATGAGAAGGAAGGAAGGAAGGAAGGAAGGAAGGAAGGAAGGAAGGAAGGAAAGACAGGCTTATAAAAGACTTACTAAGGGTCTTTCCTCCCTGGGTAGAGGGGATGGCAGGCCCTGTTTTGGCCGTCTGCCGTTTGGCCGGGTCAATACTGACCCTGAGAGGAGAGGAAGAGCAGCAAGACGTCAGAAGGTTAAAGGACACAGGAAGGTTAGGAGACAAAAACACACAAACTGTGATAGAGGAGACGAGGAGGAGAAAGAGGGAGGGGACTGAACCTAAAGAAGTCCTGAGGAGAAGGAGGACAAAAACTTGTTGGTTAAAGTCCCAAAATGTGTTGAAATGTACCGAGGTTCAAAACTGACAGAATGTAGTGAAACGTTATCACACGGGTCAAAAATATAACTGATACATTTACACATGACATTGTTAGTTGAATAATTAAAAAAGGATTTTATACTTTACATTTAAACTTCAGTTGGTTAAAAAATCTAAATACTATAAACTTAAACTTTATTTTACTCTTTCAGTTGCTTGTTTTAAAGATTCATCTGTGGTTTATTTCTCGATTAATCTTTAGGTTTAAAAAGAATAGTAATAGTCTCAGTTTTCTACTCATAGCAGACGGAATATCTTTGGGTTTTGGACCAAACTAAACTTTTGAGGATGTCACTTTAGGCTCTTTATTTTTTTTTTTTAAACCTAACGATTATGGAAGAAAATAACCCACAGAGGAATTGGTCATTAAAATGATTAGTTTAGTTCCAGTCCAGAGCAGTGATTGGACCAGGGTTCAAAGAAAAATGAAGGAGTTTAAAAAATAAAATGAGTAAAATAAATCAACTTTTCATTTATAGTATATAAAAATAGTATTTATAGATGTTTATAACCAAGTGATTGAAGAGTAAATGAAAAGTATAAAGCTCAGTTTTACACTCCATAATAATCATTTAACTGACAATAGTATTAATTGATGTGTTCAGTTATGTTTTTGGCTCGTGTGACAACATGTGACTGCATTTGGTCTCGACTGAAAATGGAGACAAACAGAAAAACAAACAAAGTCTGGTGATTTGAGTGAGACGGGAGGACCGTGGTGATGATGACTCCAGAGCTCTGGAAGGTGAAGACGGTCCACCAATCAGCCACCAGAGGGCGCTGCCGAGGCTAGAGACGGCACCTTGGGAGGGCCAAAAAACCTCTGCTGTTCCTGAGAGGCCACAGCTGCGACTGATCATCACACTAGTGGCTGGTTCGGGTGTCTAAGCACTTAAAGAGCTCAGTTTTAGGAATCCATTTGGCTTGTTAGGTTTTAGTCGTAGTGTACTGATAAGAGTCCCACACTGAGCCCTCATTAGTGGGAAAAACCAACTGAAACTCCTGACAGGAAACCACCAAGGATTAAAAGAAGGTCCAAGATTGTATTTGTTTCAGATTATTCAGGAAAGTTGATATTTTGTGTTTTACATTTTTACTACTCTGCTTTACTCTTGGAGTAAATGTAATATTTTGCACAAAGTATAAAAAAGGTTGGATTTTGTTATATTGTATATTTAGTATCTCTGGTTATTAATAGCTCTAATAAACTGATCAGTGGAGTGTGTATGAGGGAAACCACCTCTGACACCACCCTGATAGCCAGACTGAAGCTCACACTGGTTTCAAAGTTTAGTATGGTCAGTCCATACCAGACCTGTGGAATCACTTCACAAATTGTTAACTCTTTACATTTCTGTGAGCAATTTCTTTTTTATGTATGTGAGATATACACTCACCGGCCACTTTATTAGGTACACCTGTCCAACTGCTCGTTAACACTTCATTTCTAAGCAGCCAATCACATGGCGGCAACTCAGTGCATTTAGGCATGTAGACATGGTCAAGACAATCTCCTGCAGTTCAAACCGAGCATCAGTATGGGGAAGAAAGGTGATTTGAGTGACTTTGAACGTGGCATGATTGTTGGTGCCAGAAGGGCTGGTCTGAGTATTTCAGAAACTGCTAATCTACTGGGATTTTCACGCACAACCATCTCTAGGGTTTACAGAGCATGGTCCAAAAAAGAAAAAACATCCAGTTCTGTGGGCGGAAATGCCTTGTTGATGCCAGAGGTCAGAGGAGAATGGCCAGACTGGTTCGAGCTGATAGAAGGGCAACAGTGACTCAAATTACCACCCGTTACAACCAAGGTGGGCAGAAGAGCATCTCTGAACGCACAGTACGTCGAACTTTGAGGCAGATGGGCTACAGCAGCAGAAGACCACACCGGGTGCCACTCCTTTCAGCTAAGAACAGGAAACTGAGGCTACAATTTGCACAAGCTCATCGAAATTGGACAATAGAACATTGGAAAAACGTTGCCTGGTCTGATGAGTCTCGATTTCTGCTGCGACGTTCGGATGGTAGGGTCAGAATTTGGCGTCTACAACATGAAAGCATGGATCCATCCTGCCTTGTATCAACGGTTCAGGCTGGTGGTGGTGGTGTCATGGTGTGGGGAATATTTTCTTGGCACTCTTTGGGCCCCTTGGTACCAATTGACCATCGTTGCAGCGCCACAGCCTACCTGAGTATTGTTGCTGACCATGTCCATCCCTTTATGACCACAATGTACCCAACTTCTGATGGCTACTTTCAGCAGGATAATGCGCCATGTCATAAAGCTGGAATCATCTCAGACTGGTTTCTTGAACATGACAATGAGTTCGCTGTACTCAAATGGCCTCCACAGTCACCAGATCTCAATACAATAGAGCATCTTTGGGATGTGGTGGAACGGGAGATTCGCATCATGGATGTGCAGCCGACAAATCTGCGGCAACTGTGTGATGCCATCATGTCAATATGGACCAAACTCCCTGAGGAATGCTTCCAGCACCTTGTTGAATCTATGCCATGAAGAATTGAGGCAGTTCTGAAGGCAAAAGGGGGTCCAACCCGTTACTAGCATGGGGTACCTAATAAAGTGGCCGGTGAGTGTACAGTATGTGTGTTTGTTGTGTTATGGTTGTCTAAGCTACTGGATGCCTAAAATCTCCCTCGGGATGAATAAAGTATCTATCCATCCATCTATCCATCCATCCATCCATCCATGTTATATTCTTCTTAAAATGATTCACAGAAGCCCAGAAATCCAGTTCAGGAACACCAAATACTCCCAAAAAACAAAACAGAAAGTTGCTAAAAAGGGACAAAATAGTTTACAGACCGGTCTTTAAAAAGATATTTACTCTTAGTTTAAGTTCCGAAATGCAAAATGCAAAATGCTGAATGAAACACTTAACACCACTGGATAGATCAACCAAAGTCCTACACAAACAACAATCTACACAATTTTTTTAGCTCTTTATGGCCCGGACATTTCCTCCTCCGTCTGAAGACAAAAAAATAAAAATAAAATCACATCTGAGCCAGAGGGAGTTAAAAAAAGAAAGAAAAAAGATGGTGAATAAATGCAGCAGAATCAAGTTTAAAAAGGCTCTGTCTAAAACGTGCAGTTTCAACAGCGGAGAGACAGAGTTCAGTCGATAACAATCAATGTGGCGGGAAAACAAACCACAAATCAATGGCAGCTGTACGAAGCCACCCCGCGCATGCACCAGCGACTGATTAGTTGCAAGCTGCTGCTTTGTTGTTGCTGTTGGTCAAATCGACTGATTGGTTCAAAGAGACTGGTCTTCTCTACCAATCAGCCATTAGCCACGCAGACCAACCACAGCCACCTGGCTACATTTACACACTGACAAACACCAGCTAAAAACCTCATCAACGCACAACTGCAACTCATAAAATTATCATTTAGATTTACAATCATGTATTTATAATTCATGTCTTCTTCAGTTAGCCGTTGGATATGGTTTAACATGGAAATAAAAAATTATCCGACTAGATCTGACTGTGTTACATCCCTCTTAAAAAGAATGGGTTCTTACTTATTTACTTTCTTTACACAAGATAAGAAGATTAATACCACTCTTCTATTTGAACAGTGAAGCGATAGCATAAAGAAAGAGGGACAGCTAGCATGGCTCTGTTCAAAGGTAAAAACATCCACTCCACAGCCCCTCTAAAGCTCACCGAGGATCTTTAACTGTATTAAGTTATACATTTTTGTTATTTATTCTTATTGATATAAATGGGGTAGAAAAAATACAAACACCTGCAGCCTCCAATATGTCCATGAAGTTGTATCAACACGTCTCTTAACATCTCAACACTGAAATTTTGGACCTTCATGAAGGTTGGATTTATTACACTGTTGTATTAGACGGCATTAGCTTTAGCTTGGTGTACCTAATAAACTGGCAACTCAGTGTATCTCCAGGTAAGACAGTGAAGAAGTCGATTTCTCATAACAGGAACAAATGAATCTGTTTCTGTAAGGATTAAACAAACAAGAAATAACATGTTAATTAGTGAGCTTTAGGGGCGCTGGTAGTGTTGCCTTTGGACAGAGCCAGGCTAGCTTTTTACCTCTGCTTCTGATCTTTATGCTAAGCTACGCTAACTGACTCCAGCTTTCTGTTTACGGTGCAGACATGAGAGTGGTATCAATCTTCCTATTTAAGTCTCGGCAAGGAAGCAAATTAGTACATTATCCAAAACATTTTTAAAACTAGTTATTGACAAACTTGGGTTATTAGTGTAAAATCACCATATTGTAATCACATGAATCCGTTTATAAAACGGTGTGCATGTAAATGTAGCCAGAGAGTTCTTTTTCCTGCTAAGCGGTGTGTTAGTTCAGTGCCAGCAGCCCCACACGTCTGTGGAGTTTCAGAGGACGTTTTGTTTTCAGTGAGTTTGTTTTCGAAAAAGGCAGTACAAGAGTCCTACCTTTTGGTAAACCTGAATGACATGTTTCTACAACAGAATCAGACAAAGAAACAGTGAAAATGGTGGAGGAGGAGTGAGAGGAAGGAGGGAGGGGGTAGGGGGTATGAGGAATCTGAATGAGTGAACAAAAATGGGGACATTGGAATCATCAACAGTAAAGGGGAAGCTTGTTTTTTTCCATTGTTTATCAAATGATTTCAATTCCTCATTTTAGATCAGTCATTGCAGGAGTGATGTCGCTGGCTGGCTGCCACTTTTAGAGCCTCTCAATGCAAGGATGTCTTGCTGTTTAATTGGGTCTGCAATTCATTATTATTTTCATTGTCTGCTGATTGTTTTCTTGATTAACTGAATTATTTTTTTCAGATTTAATATGTCAGATAATAAAAGTTGTCCATCACAATGTCCTACAGCCAGTAATGGAGGAACTACTCCGATCTGGCTCTGAGGTAAAAGTAGAAATACTACAGTTTAGGAATACTCCTGCCGTCAAGATCTTACTTAAGTGAAAGTACAAAAGTATTAGCATCAACGTGTACTTTAAGAATCTTAACCCTCCAGCCTGGACTATATACCTGTCCTCTGCATGCGCACATACATTATCTATCTATCTATCTATCTATCTATCTATCTATCTATCTATCTATCTATCTATCTATCTATCTCCTGAAGTTTTGCACATCCCTCAACATTTTGGCACATCCTACACTAATCTATTCAGCCTCTTTTTTCTTTTTTCTTAATTTTAAATAGTATGTATGTGTTTTTGTATTACATCAAAGCATCTTAACGTATGTTTTTTATTAATCTAGTGGAGTAAAAAGTACATTGTAGTGGAGTAGAAGTATAAAGTGGCAGGAACCTCATAATTGTACTACAGTATTTGAGTAAGTGTACTTAGTTACTTTCCACCACAGGCTAAAGCCCAAAGTTAAGATAAGATATTCATTTTACTGTAATGTAAGAAAAGTAGCCAATACTCCCATCTGAGAGGCTGGTTTATTTTATTTTTGCCTGAATAAAATGATTATTTTCAATATCGGTTTGACTGGATCCAAAATCCAGGTCATTTGAGGAGCTCTGCTTTACTTGTGATCAACAGCCCAAAAGGTCTTTACATATTTACACCAAAGAAAATCAA
Source organism: Etheostoma perlongum (assembly GCA_026937815.1). Classification (NCBI taxonomy): domain Eukaryota; kingdom Metazoa; phylum Chordata; class Actinopteri; order Perciformes; family Percidae; genus Etheostoma; species Etheostoma perlongum. The sequence goes on from CM049390.1 coordinate 23,544,231, forward strand.
CAGAAGATGTTATTTCAATATTGTATATCTTAATTCTTGAAGTATATACACCTCATGAGAAGATCTTTTATGACTAATATGCAAGAAAAGGATCAGCAAACATCTTTAATGAATCACAGGTTCTGTTATGGTCCAGGAAATGGGCTATAACCAGTTTCTGGACCATAACACAGCTGTAACCATTAACAATATCACAAATTCCATTTTTTTTAGGCTTGCTCAGGGTGGTTTCAGTTCTGTGGCAGGCATCCAGGCAGCGACAAACAATTTGGATATAGGAATAAATCACATTGTACAGGACAGTGAAGCGTTCCTCCGCCATGTAATTAATCATCCTAACTCTACAAGGCACGGTGTTGATTGGCTTCTAATTGGAACAGAGTCACAGGAGATTAAACTGAACAGAGCAGAGGGCTGGAGTCTATCCGTTTTCTAGTTCAGATTTCATAACTCAGAAAATTGTGAAAATATGTCTGCAAATGATTCTTTTGAACTTAAATTTTAATCTGAGTGAACAGAAAGAGAGCTAAACCCCAACCCTTGGTGCTTCACTGACAAGAGGGGTTTCCTCGCATACCTGCGGGTGAGTTTGGAGGTGAGCTTGGAGAAAAGGTTGCTGGTTCCACGGCTGCGGGTCTGAGAGAGAGGGGTGGCATCATGGGAGAGGGTGGGCGAGGCCGGCGGCCCGTTGTATGTGGCCGTGCGGCGGTCCCTCAGCTGGCCGCCGTGGAAGGTGCTGCGGCTGGCTGTGCCGCGTGGGAAGCGCAAGCGGTCCGGTGTGGTGGCATTGGCAATGCTGTTAATGGACGCCACCGGGTTCCTCTGGCCGCCGGGCGACGCCGCAACACTGCTAAGGCGGAAGAAGAAGAAGAGAGACAGTTAAAATCAGACTTTAAATCCCAAAAACAGACAGTAGTTTTTCCACTGCAGACATGTTTGTTGCTGTATTGGAACGTAATATTTTGTCTATTACTCATGTGTCCAGTAAGCGTGATTGATTCATCTAGTATTTTTTATAGACGTTTCATATGTAGTCAGCAAGATTTCACTCTAAAATAAACAAGCCTATGTTCACCATGAAGTTCAAAGGTCGCTGCTAATGCACAGTTTGGTACACAAGCATACAACTGCAATGGTAAACCTTATCTTATCCGAGTTACATCACTGTTCCTTCCTTATCTCCAAAAATGGCTGAGAGTTGGTTATTCCTACGTTTCTAATGTTGCCATGGGTTTTAAGTAAATGAATCTTGCATGATAGATGTCAACAGGGTAGTAAATTAAATACAAATGGATATCAGCCAATCACAGTAGCTGGTGGAATCAAATTTAAATAGTCAGTTTTGTTTCTTCAAAAGCCCTTTGATCACCTGGTTGTGATGGTCATGTGGTTCTCAAAATACTGAAAACAAAGTGGGCTGGGATTGCATCCACACGGCTCTCAGAGCCGTTTTCTAACTCAATCCAGATGCTTTGTCACAGCACATGGCATCTGATAACCATGCACAATGAACTCACATGCAAGCACAGCCTGACAAGCCATCAGTGCAAAAACAACATACATTATACTACATACATACTGAGTTTATAAAGCTGTACACAAATTGTAGCCATTTTGAAGTTGACCAAATGGTGCAGTTCAGCATTGCAAACTCTGCTCCGATAGCCCCAGACCATAGACTTCTGGGGGCCAGAAACTGTTACAGGGGGTGGGGGGGAGGAGAATAAACCACTTTAGACCCTGGTTGCTTCATTCAAAGCGCAAAGTTTTTTGAGTTGCTAAAAGGGTTCTTGGGTCGCTGGATAAACTGGCTTTAGCCATGGTACCAGGATCCAAATATCTTTAAATAAAATGAGTAGATGAATCCACCAGCTAAAGATGATTTTTTCAAAAAGAAAGAATTTAACAGCTTTAACTGTGGTTGTTAATTTCCCACCCTGAACATCAAGCTCCTGACGTGCACAATGAGAGTGAGTTGTGTCCCTGATCAGTTAGAGTCTAAACAACAAGACGATGGGTCTGAGGGACAGCAGGGGAGTGCTGGAGCTCGGCTCATCGTGTTGTAGACACCGACCGGTTGGGGGGGGGGGGGATCCAGACGGAGAAAATCAGGGGTCAAAGTTCACAGCAGAGATGGAGAAGAGAGATCAGGAGCAGAGCAGTGAAAGTTTTGTTATTGCAAGTGTTTGCAGCGGAGACACGTGGTCCTCCAGTTCATGGTTTGCAGAGGGAGATGATGCAAACATGGAAGAATATTAATCACACACACAGAGTTTAAGAGCCTGCTGATCAAAGTTTGGCAGCTTCATTTCAGTGCGAGGATATACATTTTTCTCTTCTTGTGCCTCCACTTTTATCAGTGTCTGAAATCAACACCCATCGTATTCCAAGTGCAGCCAGAGTACAATGTTGGAATCCAAGCATTTAATTACAACACTGCCATAAAATTGCTGCTAATAGCATTATTCAACGGTGAGCCTTTAAAAAAAATAAAACCCGAAGTGTTGTCATTCGCTGTTGGCGGATGCAGTTTTTGTCTTTGGTCCGTGCAATGTTTCAGAACAAACTCAATAAAAAGGAGAATGGTAAAAAGCGAGAACTAATGTTACATTACTATGATGACAAACTTTACAAAATGGTTTTTAAAGAACTACGTCGTTTAGCAGGTTATGGTGTTTTTCCACTGCATGGCTCGACTCGCCTTTTTTGGTATTACATTAGGGCTAGATAGAGAAAATCAAATATCACGATATCAATATTGCGACGATATTGTATGGTTGACTATTGGTGCTTTAACAAAATGGTAATTACACAATGAGATTTTTGATAAATATTCTCCAGAAATAATTTAATGACTTGATGAGTAAAGGTAAATAATAGAACAGCTAGAACAGTCTGGTAAGTTCAGACAATGACATCACTTTACTGTAACGCAGCCTGTAAAACCAGGAAAACATCCAAAATCTAAGACACCATCTAGTCTCATATTGCAATATCAATACAACATTGATATATTGCCCAGCCCTATTTTCCATTACAAAAAAGTCCCTGGTACCTGCTAACAGGTACTTTTTTTAGTACTACCAGTCGAGGTTCCAAGTGAGCTGAGGCAATACCAAAAGGTGACGTGAAAACCGGCAGACTATTAATCGGTTGGAGAGAATTGTCACTATTCACTGCCATCTGTCATCATTGCTATCAACAGACGCCTTCAGCTTCTTATGAAACGAAATGTGTCTTCTGGCTGTGGCAACAGCCCCATGTCAAGAATCAAAAGCAACACACCTTTGACGTTCTGTGTGTGTCGCGTTAGGTCATGGCAGTTTCCTGTTATGACGACCAGCCACAGCTCGCCTCACGCATGAGGCGGTACTAATCTGCAATGGAAAAAGAAGGACGGGGCACCGCGGCCAAGTCGAGCAGGTACCATTAATAGAAAAACGGCATTAGTTTTGGTGTGTAGGGAAAAAAATGAGCCACACGTAAGTTAACAGCTGCAGAAGCATGTAATGAATCCGAGTGAAGCCCTTTTCTTTAACACAAGTGCAGCAATGGCACTGATCATAGTTTAATCACAGCAGCTCAGGACTGTAGGTAGGTTTGTATGTAAATTATTCATCGAAAAGGTGTTGATTTTATCTGCTTGTGGCTGATGAGCATACATTTCAGACACTGACAACCAACAACACGTTGCTTTCCTTTCGGTTCTTTGCAGTGAATGGTGTCCATGGATTAGTTGCAGGGTTACAGAGTGTGAAGCTGGCCGGATGTGTGGGTTAGCGGGGGGCCAAACAGGGGCTGAGACATGAGCGGAGACAGACAGGGGGGGTTTGGAGGCCCTGCCGTCTTACTTGGGCGAGCAGTAGTCCAGAGCGTAGTAGGAGTGGGGCAGTGTGGCCCAGCCTGCCTGGCAAACGTACAACGGTCCGACGTTTTGACCCCTCAGCCGCACCGAACCGGACGAGGCACCGAACGCAGCGGCCGCAAAGCCAGAGGAGGGGCTAGTGGCACAAGCCATCTCAGTCATGCTGCTCATGCCACAATGAAAAAACAACATCCCCACCGAAACCACAAACACAGGCAGAAATGAAAACAAAAAATAGGATGAGAAAAAGGGAAAGTAAATACAAAAAAAGAATATAAGGAACAGAAAGAAAATGAAGGATGAAACAAAAAGGGAAATCTTTCCTTGGGATCCTGTCTGGATTTTCTTTCAACAATAAAAAAGGGTTCTCAAATGGTGAAGCACTGCTACTAGAATTCAACCAGTATGAGTTTGGAAGGCTGAAGTCAATATTTTATCCTATATCCATATTTAATAGCCTTGAATTTGGCCGCGAATTTTGCATTCTTGTTTGGTAGAAAAAGCTCTAAAACAGCATTTAGACCACAATACTGGCAAAAAAAGCTAAAAACACACTGGCTTCCATAAAATGTTCCACATTAATGTACAGGCTCAATTATCTCATCTGTTCTTCAGAATCTGTTCTTGATCCATGAAGTCAAAGCTATGTGTGTCCACTGTTCTGTTTTTTTTTATTTTTCGTGATGAAACCAGGTCAAAGACAACAAACATCCCCTCTCACCTGTTCTCCTTGCCGTTGGGGATGACGGAGAGGCGGTCTGTGTTGTTTCGGTCGCTGCAGACGTATGTGTTCCTCCGGGTCATACCTGCCGACGCACTGTTATTCTGTAGAAAAAATCAGATGTGATGCCATATTAAAATAATTAGTCTGTTTAAAGCTATAAGATCCACATTAGTTTTAGCTTATGCAGTTGCAAGTCTTCAGATATAAATGGGACAAAGAAATAAAAACATCATGAGGACTATAAAATACATACAAAAACAGTTAATAACAGACGGTAATGGTACATAAACCTGAATAATGGAAGACAGTTTCAAAGAATTAACTACAGTTAAATGTAGAGTCCGACCAATACGTCGGCGGGCCGATATTATCATCAGAATCATTTATAATGACAAATGATTCTGATAAATGAATATTTAAAAAATAAAAACGTGCACAGTCAACAATGTTATGAGAGTTGGGGTTGCATAGTTTGTCCACCAGAGGGCGCTCTACAACGTCCCAGTTTTAACTCAGACCATACCGATATTGCACTATTCCTTCCCTCTCTTCCATTGTTATTGTATATTTCTTCTAAAGTTTATTGTTTTATTGTTATCCTGAACATTTTATTTTAATATATGTCTATTGTCCTTACTTTGTGAGCAAAGGTTAACCGGAGTCAAATTCCTCGTTTGTTTACACAAACCTGACCAATAAAACTGATTCTGGTTCTCATTTAACTAAAATATATTTCAAGGGCTGCCCTGTTATGTATTTTTAAAATTTCACTTGCAGTTTGAAGCTTCCTGGACAAGTAATTAAGTTTGTTGGAGCCTTTTAAATAACTTATAGTTATAGACGTTATAGACTGAGACTTTGCCTGATAAACAACAGGATACAGCAGATGAGTGAGTATTTGTTGATGTTGGTGAGCTGTAACTGATAAAGTGACTCACGCTCGGGCCGGTGGTGGCGCCTTTCCGGCGGTCGGGGATATCAGCCTTATTGGGGTTGTTGGCGTTGCCCAGCAGAGGGCTGGCGGGCGGAGCCCCGCGGCTCCCCGGGGTGCTGGGTTTACGGAGCTGGACTCCACTTTCCTCCTTAACGCTGTTCTCCGCTGTAGTGGTCTGACTCCTCTTTGGATGGGACATCCCTGGAGGGACGTTCTGACCAACTGCAGAGAGACAAACAGAGAGACAAATGTGTGAGGGAGGACTCAAAGATGCTGGCATTAATAAAATGAGACAACTTACATTTTGAAAACACAGACTTAAACGGACATAATCATTAGCACATTAAAGTTATTTCAGAGAACATAGAGTGATATATAGATAATAATATTAATTGTGGAAAAAATCTCTGCCCCTTATGTTTTAATGAGCATGAAGTCTTATTTCAGTTCCCTTAAATGGAGCTGTGGCTTGAGCTAATGTATTTAGTTGATTAATCTTTCAACAGGAAATTTTCAACAACAATTTGTATAATTGATTAAGGAAAAATTGCCACACAATGAACTGGTTCCAGCATCTCAAATATGAATATTTGCTGTTTTTTTGTTTTTTTTACTTAAACTGTATAGCTTTGCTTGTCTTGTCTGACCAACAGTCAATGGAAAAACTATTAAGGACTTTTTTTTTTTTTTTTTACTTTTTTCTGACATCTTAAAGACAGAAAGAAATCATTTAACAGAGGGACTAATCGTCCGCTTAATTGATAATAAATAGAACCATTTGCAACCCTACATGTAGAACTGTAATTGAACATATCGCTATTTTGTGTCAGTAAAAGAATACACAACAAAAACTTAAACCAGCATAGAGTTCTTTAAAAGTACTTTGAATAAGTTCTGTTAGAGCTTAAAAGCTTCTTAGTGCAGCTATTTAAGCTGCAGCTCTAATGTAGAGGAAAGCAGCACAGAGAAGTTATTGACAAAGCATTATATCACAGTGGCCAACACTGAGCTATGGTGAAAGTGCCTTCACCATGTTAACTACATTTATCAGCCTGCCAAAGAGCTACTGACAGAAACCAACCTTTATAAGGAGGTAAAGGCACAACAAAGTTGGTGTGTTATAAAAAGACAAATACCACTGCTAAAACTGCAAAAAGTGTAAAATTAAAAAGTTTCCTGATTCAGTTTGAATCAATAAAGCCTTTTTAATGTTAGATATCTTATTTCCAGACATGTGGCTAAGGAAACAACATGTGTCCTCCTCACCTTGTTCGCTGTAGCGTCTCTGTTTGTGGTTGGAGGAGACGCTCCTCTGGACTTTGTGTGAGGGCGACTGGCCGTTCAGCTCGCTGTTGGGTCTGGCTTTGGCCAGAGACAGGTTGCTGCTGGACGCTGACTCACTAGGCTCCAGCTGGGAGAACACATCAACATATGTTCATTTGCATAAACACATATTAATGTTAGATTTAGATTATTATAAATGATTAAGTATTATAGATTAAACTACCTAGCAGTATATAAAGTCAATCAAATTAGCCCCACATTTAACAGCTGTAATTTTAAAGTGATGAACACAAAAATGCATCAATAACTACAATAACTAAAATAATACAATGTACACTACCGGTCAAAAGTTTGGGGTCACATAGAAATTCCCATTGCACTCCATTGTAGACAGAATGCCAGCTGAGATCAGTTGCATTGTTTTTTTAACCAGGGCAGTAATCAGATTACATTATGTGCTTACATAATAGTAAAATGGTTCTCCAATGTTTTTCTAGTTTTTTATTTTTAAATGATAGATTAGTACACAGAATGTGCCTTTGGAACATTGGATGAATGGTTGCTGGTAATGGGCAATGTAGATATTGCATTAAAGATCAGCCCCCCACCCAAATTAGCAGGTATTCTGTCTATAATGGAGTGGTATGGAAATGTATAAGTGACCCCAAACGTTTGACCGGTAGTGTATGCATTATTCTAAAATGATGAAAAAGCATTCTGCATAATCAGTACTTTAACTCTTTGTACTTAAGTATATTTTGATGCATTAAGACTAACTGACACCGAGTGACAGTGACTCCTCGTGAACTGTGGTCAATCCCAAGCTCTGCTGAACAAACATGAATCAAGGTTGTGTTACTGCATTGCCCACTTACCTCAAATGTTTTCAGACAAAGTTTAGTTACTGTAACAACTGGAGCTTTAACTAAACCAGAGATCAGTAAGGACGAACTACTGTGCTGATACCAGGTGTATTGTAATGTACTGTGCTGATACCAGGAGTATTGTAATGTACTGTGCTGATACCAGGTGTATTGTAATTGGTACCTCCGAGGCCTTCCTGCCCAGCAGTAGGTAGGTGGCTGTGATCTCGTCATACTTCATCTTGGCCAGAGAGTCCTGGATCTCCTCCAGGTTGTAGCCCATCCCCACCATCACATCTGCACAAAACAAAAAAGGCTCATTTAAAAAAATATTAAAACCAGGATTTTATAACAGCAGAATTTATACACAATACACAATTGAAAGCTCAAAGACTTTTGTGAGGTATACGACAGAAAACTGCTCCCTTTGGGCAATCACTTCAAAACTCGATAATTAATTTACGCTAAAACCAAAATGATCACAGATTCAGAACAATAATAACAAAAACTTCACAAATCAAACAAAAAATGTCTCTTTTATATAGACCTTAGTGGTCCCCTAATACTGTATCTGAAGTCTCTTTTATATAGACCTTAGTGGTCCCTAATACTGTATCTGAAGTCTCTTTTATATAGACCTTAGTGGTCCCCTAATACTGTATCTGAAGTCTCTTTTATATAGACCTTAGTGGTCTCTAATACTGTATCTGAAGTCTCTTTTATATAGACCTTAGTGGTCCCTAATACTGTATCTGAAGTCTCTTTTATATAGACCTTAGTGGTCCCCTAATACTGTATCTGAAGTCTTTTATATAGACCTTAGTGGTCCCTAATACTGTATCTGAAGTCTCTTTTATATAGACCTTAGTGGTCCCCTAATACTGTATCTGAAGTCTCTTTTATATAGACCTTAGTGGTCCCCTAATACTGTATCTGAAGTCTCTTTATATAGACCTTAGTGGTCCCCTAATACTGTATCTGAAGTCTCTTTCATATAGACCTTAGTGGTCCCCTAATACTGTATCTGAAGTCTCTTTTATATTTATAATACTGTACTTTTTATATAGACCTTAGTGGTCCCCTAATACTGTATCTGAAGTCTCTTTTATATAGACCTTAGTGGTCCCCTAATACTGTTTTTGGAATGTTTGTCTCAGCTTCAGACTGTTGCGTCTCTGCTAGAGTTAAAAGGTTTTCATGAGTTAACTGTTCTCTCACAGGCAGCTTCATGGATGGGTTTTTAAACTTATTTTGCCATTAAAAAGACTGTTTGCAAATATATTTTCACATTTTTTCTGAAACAAGGTGAAATATATATTTTTTTACACACTAAGGTGAGATGAAAAGAATCTCTTCTTAGAATACAACTAAATTATTTTTTCATTTAATCAGTCAGTCTAAAAAATGTCAATTAGTGAAAAATGTCCCTCAGTTACCAGAACTAAAATAAATGTCTTGTACAAAAGCCCCAAAAAACATTTAACTATCATAAAGGACCAGCAATAATTCACCTTGGATAATTCACAGAATGGAAGTAAGGAATTTTCAACTAAAGAGTTGCATATTTATTTCCTTGATTGCTAAACGTATTACAGTGCTCTTAATAAGGCAGAACAAGACATGCATTTGATCGCTCTCTGTGTATTGAACTTTGTACTGCTGCCGCCTTTACGTTAATGTGCCGTCATACAATTCAAACGTGCTGAAAGTGTTACACAAATGTTCCTAGTATTTTCACACCTCTAGTTTGCTGTGGTCTGCTCTGACCACGGAGAGAGTGACGGCGAGGCTATTTCTGTGAGAGAAACCCTGCAAGCTGCTACGGTTTGCTGCCCTGCCGCATCACAGACTGCAAAGCACGTCTGACCACAGGAGACGTTTAGCTCAGACTGGAGGTGAACACCTACAGTAGTTAGTGCGGTTTAAAGTCCAATCAAGTTCTCACCACAAACCATCTGAATAACCTTCAGAGTTTGTTTGAAAGCGAACAGAGACCACCTGATCAAGCAGGTCTCGGTACGCTTGGTGGGTCCGCTTCTGGTGCACAAACGAGTGCAATTGCGTATTCACACTTGGCCCAATAAACCGCACCAAGGGGGTACACAAACTTTAGTGCTATTCAACCAAATTAAATAAATAAATAAATAAATAAAATAAGTCCAGCTTTGTAAGATTGCCCTCCTGATGATCCTTATGTAAAACTGACTCCAACATGTCAGCCTGCAAACATATTTAAAGACATGCATGTGCTGTTTTTTTCCCCAGGTATTGTTCACGCCCCTTCTGACATTTCTGCCGTGCAAAGCATGTTTTCCCATTTGGCAGTTTCTGTTCGGTTTTTTATTTGCGAAAAGGTTCATGTAAAGTTCTAAATGCATTATTTAGGATTCAAGGATTCCTTAGCAACATTAAGACATCTTCACAAGCTTATCTTTTCCTCTGCATTGACTGGGAGGTTGCGCTGAGGCATGTGCACCGATAGCCAAGCCCAGCTGCTGTTACATAAGAACTCCCGTTTACAGCTCCCATTCAGGGCACGATGGGGGGCGGGGGGTGAAATCTCTCTCTCTTGCTCTTGTTTCATCTTTTCTTTTAAAGCTCTTCAGCGCTGGAATAATGAGACGAGCTCTGTGACCCCGTTAACGTTAAAAACGCCTAACACACTTTCAGCAACACACACATTGTTGCTGTGATAAAAAAAAGAGATCAGGCTCCCACAGGCACAAGGGTTATGAAGCTTCATCAACATGTAATCATGTGACTTTACAGGCATTTTTATTTTCACCTATTCTCTTCTGATCCGTGATGTCCAGCTCCGGCTCAGTGTAAGGCTTTAGCTCGTCCTCTTCAAATCCTGCATTGATCCACCGATCTTTCATGATTTGCTGCAAAAGCAAAGTGAGAGAATTAGAGGCAGATTCATGCTGAATTTTACTAATACAAAACAACAATATTAAACCAAATTTAAATAAATATTTTCACAAACAATCCCTTAAATTTAGTATTTAAAGACTAATGACCGCTGGTTACAGGATTCACGTATAGTGAAGCCCTTTGTGATACAATGAGACAATGATGTTCCAATGCAACTTAGAGAATAAGGCTGAGCATATACTTATACTTAGCATTACTACGTGTGCTTTACTGAAAAGGAGCATATGAATGATGCTTTCTTCAAATTGTTTGAGGTTGTCTTTGTTATCTACAATCTCCCCCGCCACCAGCACTATTAATGTTTTTTTGTGCACTGTCCCTGTTCAAATAAATATAAATTACAATCAGGAAGTTGTAGCAGGACAAAACACCAGCAGTTACTGGGGTCCCAGTGGTGGCATCTCCATTTCACGTGAAGTTGCATTTAAATAAAGCCACATCAATCAATAATCCCAAAACATCCAACTATAAAAAATAAAATAAAAAAACACACTTCAAAACAGACTAGGTGGTTAACATGCATCTGTTCTTATGAATGCCTATTAAACAATTTTAAAAGCCAGTGATTATACAGGAATATATTTTATTGATTTGGTGTGCTCCCCGCAAGTTTTAAAGTTATTTTAAGCACAAACCGTTGCACTTTAAAGAAAAGGCAGAGAAAAAAATGCACATATTTCATGTATATTTGGTTCAGGCCATCGACAGCAACGTCCATACTGTTCTACGCTGTATCTAATTTATTTGCAGCGTAACTTTTGCTCTCTGGGGGTTTTAACAGAGGACATTACCACTGGTCCTGCTCTGATGTAACCAGAGCTTCTGATATAACCCAGGCCAATCATGAAGATCGGAGGCCAACGCATGTGGCCCTCACAGTCAAGCCAACAACATTTTGTTTAATTTACTTACATTCAACAAGACACATTAAAACAGTTCCCTTATAAAAAGCTGAAAGATATAAACCAAACTTCTTTGAAAAAAAACAAGATTGCCTTTAAAGCCGATCAAGTTTAGAGCCCACGTGCTAAAAATGTTCTTGAAAAGAAAAGTGTTTTATATGTTAATGATTCAGTGCTGGGTGTCAGGCAGAGCTGCATGATCACAGCTAGACAGAAGATCATTAACACTTTGACAGCGTGACCGCCGCTCTGATTGATCTGTGGAACAGTTCTGTCTGTCCTCTCTGCCTCTTACATCAAACACAATTATTTTTATCCCAGCAAATGCTGTAAAAGAAAGAAAAATGTCTATAATGTTTAATATTTTCAAGGATTATCAGATTAGGAATTGTGGAAAATTAAATAATGCTGTTTAACTTGCATCTGTCAGGGCATTTCGACTACGACCTTTAATAAACTGTATTCGGAGGTCCAAACTTAAGCAACCCCACAAGGACCACAAAGCCAAAACGTGTTAAATATAAATTTAATAAATCAATCGGGTATGACATGCAATAAATGTCCCACAGCAGAAATCGAACCGGGGTTGTTGCGGTCATATGGCGCTGTGTGCTTTCGGCTACCCGAAGCACCCCAGTCATTTTTACATTTGTGCAGACAAAATCCTGAATTGCCTATTTTGGTGAGAATCAGACTACACAGGTCTAAGTAATGAATAAACCTTTATAAAAAAGTAAAAGGTGCATCACTTGAACTCAACCGTGCATTCTTCATACCAGCTTAGACTCGACTGAGCTGGTTTTGTGTCCCCTCCACTCACAGAGGAAGGCAGAGAAGTGAACAAGACAGACTTTGGTACAAACACAAGAATGATGATGCATTATCAGAAAGAAGGAGAGAGTGGGCCGGGCGCTCACAGGAAACAGGACACGGTGGGGGGAGGCGGGGGAGGGTGGGTGGATAGATGGCATTCTCCGATGGTGCAGACGTGCTTGGGGGGAGTGAGATAGAAACTGAAAAGGTATATTTACATTGTCTGCGTCCTCCCTCACCTCGAGAGTCCCCCGCTTGGCCGGGTTGAGCACCAGGAAGCGCTTGAGGAGGTTCTCGCAGTCCGTGGACATGTAGAACGGGATGCGGTACTTCCCCCGGAGCACACGCTCCCGCAACTCCTGCAGGGAGAAGAGCCACAACCAGGCATCAGCAACAACACTAATGGCGTTTTTCTCCACCGCATGGTACCTACTTGACTCGCCTCTACTCACCTGTTTTGGTTTTCCATTACAAAAAAAAAAGGCCCTGGTACCTGCTAACAGGTACTTTTTTTAGTACTACCTCAGCCGAGGTTCTAAGCGAGCTGAGGTGATACCAAAAAGGTGACGTGAAAACCTGCTGACTCCTGATTGGTCGGAGAGAATAGTCACTATTCACTGCGTCATCACTGCTAGCATAAGACGGGGGGTGGGGGATGTTTAAATAGTTTAGCCAGCTGTGTTTTTTTTTGCAACCTCCAGCTTCTTTTGAAATTAATTTGTCTTCTGGCAAAGAGCCACATGCCGAGAATCAAAAGTAACACACCTTCAACGTTAATTAGCTAGTAATTAGTAGCTTCTAACATCTACATTTGCTTATGTCTAAAGGAAACACAATGGCAGGAGCAATATAAGTGGATCTGATGTCTGCTTTACACCTCATTTCACAGCTAAATACCTGAGTCCCATATAATGAAATTGTGGCCAGTGAAGCAGAACTGTAAGAGGTGGCGACAATTTGGACCCAAAGTAGTACAGGTTAACTCTCAGACATCTGCACACGTACTGCCAACCTGGTCCAACACCAAAAATGAAAAAATACCAGTACACACTTATATCACCCAGGTAACCAGCACCTTGCATGAGTGTGTGTATAAAAGAAAACATAATAAATCTACGTAACTTGATAATATTGTCCCACGTCTTTAAGGAATAAATGAAAATGAAGGTCCATTATAAAACAGAATGGTCTGGTTGTTACATAAACATTATTTATGCATCCCATTTTTTATTTTAAAGAATAATTAAAATAGAAGTGCGTGTGTGTTTTCATCACAGGTAACACTAGCCTCATTTATGACCTCAGTATTCTGTATGTGTCTCTGCAATGTTTTTGTGATAGTCAAGATGTCTTCTGTCTGCCTGAAAAGGTCAACCGTTTGCCCAGTGTAAAAGTAACATTTGAATCTAGTATTTCCACAGACTCTACAGCAGCCTGAGTGCCGGGCTGAACATAAGGTCAAGCAAAGAAGAGCAGCAGTGGAGCAGTGAAGTTTGGAAAATATTGGATTTCAATTTTGGTTGTGACTCGGACAAACACATTATCATTGTGGTAAAAAGTAGATATCAGACTTTCCAAAATACCTGAAAATAAGAAATTGCAGCTGGATAACAGGTTAAAAAACTAACGTTTGCACAGAGATCGCAATGTGACCAAATCAAGGGTAAGTACGGAGTGTTGTGTAAAAAAAGCTGTGTTAACCCAAAGTCTCCACATCTAATTTGACGTATTACATCTTTGTAACTATCTAGATTTCCCCACATATTCCTTTCTCTTTATACTCTGTGTCAATTTATTTTACACAAAAAACAATGTACAGCTCCTTATTTTACAATAGGTATATTTCACATATTTTATATTTAGGACACTTGACTTTTATAGCACCAAGGCCAATTCCACAGGATTCCCCCAGAAAAGTGATTTATTTCTTCTTTCAACAATGACCCGGATACCCAGTCTGATGGCAGCATTAATGTAGAGCCCAATAGTTTTTGTGATAACAGAATCATGGATGGAAACATGATATTGAGAATTTAAAACACAGATTCCATAGGGCCTACATTAAGTCAGTGCTAAAAATCTAACTGGAGATTTGAAAATCTAAGTTTACAACCAAGCAAAACCTTGTATGTGAAAACCTGTTTCTTTTTCAGATTTTTAAATAACATGATGGTAAATGTTTTAACTGTAGCATGGCCACACCCTCCTACCTTGAGGTTCTGTCCATCGAAGGGCAGCGAGCCGCTGACCAGCGTGTACAGTATGACCCCCAGGCTCCAGACGTCCACCTCCGGCCCGTCGTACTTCTTCCCCTGGAAAAGCTCGGGCGCTGCGTACGGCGGGGAGCCGCAGAACGTGTCCAGCTTGTTGCCCATAGTGAACTCATTGCTGAAGCCAAAATCTGCAATCTTGATGTTCATGTCTGCATCAAGGAGCAGGTTCTCCGCCTGAGTACAGACACAAATTTGAGGAGTTTTAGTTCATAAATGACTTAAAACAATTATCAAAACTGTTGCGGATACATTTATCTGTGACTTGACTAGGGTGTGAACGATATTGTGTTTTTTGCGATGTTTTTTGCTGCTTGATAGAAAAGTAAACTTTCACCGTTCTCTTTTTACATGATTATTACCGTCCGACCCTTCACCAGACAGGTAGCCATGTGGGCAACATGTGTATGTGACGATAGTCCGACGGAGTTTGTTATGGGAAGTAAGGCTCTGTGTGTAGAAAAATACCGTAGGCAGCAGCTGCCGCTGACACAGTGATGTCATAGTTTTGATGGGTAGTCAGTGAAGCTAGAGTAGTCAGTGTTTTATAAAATTTCAAGTCCAACATCTGCTCCCATGCACCTGTGGGCCAAAGACTAATTAGGAGGCTGAAGCAAAGAAGCAGAAGGAGGAGGAGGAGAAATCTTCCTCTGAGCCGGAGGATCAACCATGAGGGGGTGAACAACACTCCGTGTAACGTGGCTGACCATAATAACTCCCACCGACGGCGAGCTGAAAACACAGAAGTATCAATATACCCCAAGACGGAAAGCCGTGTCACAAAATAGAGGAGGTCCACTTCCAATACAGCGGGTGATGTGGTGCAAAACATGTGAGTAGTTCAGAGGGGACACCTATTTGTGGCATAAAGAGTTTTGAAAAGATGGATGTACAGCTTTAAAAAAAATAAAAAATAAAAAAATAAGGAGAAAGGGCAAAGAAGCGCCTCATTAGTAGCATATGAAGTGCTTTTTGAATTAGACATGCTGCGTTAGAGTCGTCGGTGGGAATATGGGAGTTGAGATGAGAGCGATAAAACACGCAACACTGACGTCAGCTCCCTACACTGACCTTTCTATCCAGTAGGAGTCGGCAGTAATTAGCCTCAAAACATGGAGACACATTGTACATTGAAACTCTTCAAAGGACGACTGATAAACATGAATATGACTAAAAAAAGAGTCATCATTTTTTAGCTCTATAATGCAAATTGTTATCTTCAGCAGGTGGAAATGGGAGTTAAAACGTCATTAAGCCTCCAAATACTCACAAATATCTGCAATGTTAACCGATATATCTGCACATACAGTGAGGAAAATAAGTATTTGAACACCCTGCTATTTTGCAAGTTCTCCCACTTAGAAATCATGGAGGGGTTTGAAATTGTAATCGTAAGTGCATGTCCACTGTGAGAGACATAATGTAAAAAAAAAAAAAAATCCAGAAATCACAATTTATGATTTTTTAACTATTTATTTGTATGATACAGCTGCAAATAAGTATTTGAACACCTGTCTATCAGCTACAATTCTGACCCTCAAAGACCTGTTAGTCTGCCTTCAAAATGTCCACCTCCACTCCATTTATTATCCTAAATTAGATGCACCTGTTTGAGGTCGTTAGCTGCATGAAGACACCTGTCCACCCCATACAATCAGTAAGAATCCAACTACTAACATGGCCAAGACCAAAGAGCTGTCCAAAGAAACTAGAGACAAAATTATACACCTCAACAAGGTTGGAAAGGGCTACGGGGAAATTGCCAAGCAGCTTGGTGATAAAAGGTCCACTGTTGGAGCAATCATTAGAAAATGGAAGAAGCTAAACATGACTGTCCATCTCCCTCGGACTGGGGCTCCATGCAAGATCTCACCTCGTGGGGTCTCAATTATCCTAAGAAAGGTGAGAAATCAGCCCAGAACTACACGGGAGGAGCTGGTCAATGACCTGAAAAGAGCTGGGACCACCGTTTCCAAGGTTACTGTTGGTAATACACTAAGACGTCATGGTTTGAAATCATGCATGGCACGGAAGGTTCCCCTGCTTAAACCAACACGTGTCAAGGCCCGTCTTAAGTTTGCCAATGACCGTTTGGATGATACAGAGGAGTCATGGGAGAAAGTCATGTGGTCAGATGAGACCAAAACATAACTTTTTGGTCATAATTCCACTAACCGTGTTTGGAGGAAGAAGAATGATGAGCATCATCCCAAGAACACCATCCCTACTGTGAATCATGGGGGTGGTACCATTATGCTTTGGGTGTTTTTCTGCACATGAGACAGGGCGACTGCACTGTATTAAGGAGAGGATGACCGGGGCCATGTATTGCGAGATTTTGGGGAACAACCTCCTTCCCTCAGTTAGAGCATTGAAGATGGGTCGAGGCTGGGTCTTCCAACATGACAATGACCCGAAGCACACAGCCAGGATAACCAAGGAGTGGCTCTGTAAGAAGTATATCAAGGTTCTAGCGTGGCCTAGCCAGTCTCCAGACCTAAACCCAATAGAGAATCTTTGGAGGGAGCTCAAACTCTGTTTCTCAGCGACAGCCCAGAAACCTGACTGATCTAGAAAAGATCTGTGTGGAGGAGTGGGCCAAAATTCCTTCTGCAGTGTGTGCAAACCTGGTGAAAAACTACAGGAAACGTTTGACCTCTGGAATTGCAAACAAAGGCTATTGTACCAAATATTAACGTTGATTTTCTCAGGTGTTCAAATACTTATTTGCAGCTGTATCATACAAATAAATAGTTAAAAAAATCATACATTGTGATTTCTGGATTTTTTTTTTTTAAGATTATGTCTCTCACAGTGGACATGCACCTACGATGACAATTTCAGACCCCTCCATGATTTCTAAGTGGGAGAACTTGCAAAATAGCAGGGTTGTTCAAATACTTATTTTCCTCACTGTATGTTTATGAGCTTCATATCAGATATATCAGTACACAGTATCTGGAAACTGGACGTTTAGGTAATAGATTTATTTATTTTATTAGCACATTAATCAACATTTCTGTAAATGCGCCAGTGTTAGCCAGTCGGCTATTTTGGAAGGAACTAGAACTAGTAAAAACTAAAAGTAAAAACTTATTTCCATAGTAATTTTGGACATTAAGACATGTTTGCATTGACTCTAGGGTATTTGTGTACTGGCTCTTTAACTTTTCAGATATACTGTTGCTCATATGTTTGATACCATGATCAACTGAAAATGTCCCGTGTCAGTTCATGTCTTTGTTACACTATTTTAATAACCAAATCAGAGGAGTTTTTGCTAAAAATGTACGTACAATATAAAATAATTGTAAAATACGCGTTTTAACTCGTAATAACCCAGTACGGTTCAGACTCTTGCTTCTGAAATGTATCAACATTCACCCTGGTTGGTTAATTGTCTTCTTATCCCAAAAAGGCTTGAATTCAAGAAAACACAGATGTTGCTGTTGGTAATCGCTGCACACTTTGCTCTGTTCAACAACCCATCATAGAGCATTCTAGTCAATGGAAGATTCTGTCGAGTTGATCATTTTCTGCTAGCAGCCAGTGGGGCTTCTATGAACTCACCTTGAGGTCTCTGTGAACAATGTGCTTCTGGTGGCAGTACTGCACCGCCGATACAATCTGTACCAGGGGAAAAAAGACAAGAGTTTAGGGAAATGGCTCGCACTCTGTTCTCAGACTGTGATAAAGGATGTGGTGGATGTGGAGGAGATGTGGACGACACTGACACAAAAGATAAAGCAGAGTTCAGGTGGGGCTGAAGACACCAAGTGGGTGAGAGAACTGGCTTTCTCTGTGCATAACATGTATCTGTCTCACAGTTGAGATAACAGCCTGCACTAATTGTACAGAAAGGCCGTGAGGCTTTATCACATCAGGGCAAACAGGGCTCCTACACTCACTTTAGAAATGATCACTCCTCCAAGATTTATTTCTCTTAAATTTGAATAGAGCGAGGTGTTCCGTGAGGTGAGAAGACATTACCACGACTGTAAATCTATAACATCCACACTTTGTAGATCTGTGTTAGAAACCCTTGTGCTAGCCTCAGAGTTGGAGTGCATGGTATTAGTACATAGATCAGTACAAAGTACAAAGATCCACATTTGGTTGGCTCCATTTTTGCCCAAGCCAATATTTCCAAATCCACACTGCTGCAAAATGCTGCTGCCTCACTAACATGCAGTTCTTTGCTAACAGTGGGTATAGTAAGTGTGGACAATATTTCTCAGCAACAGACATTTGTTAAGAAAGGTCTTGATTTGCAAATTTGGTGTTCTAGAAGTTTTTTTTTTTGCCAATACATTTTCTGTTGCTTGACTAACTGACACTAGTCTCGCATTGCCAGACCTGCCTCCACAGCGCTGCAAAGGAGGGTCTGGCTAGTCCACACAGCATTCTAGAATGGGAGAAAAACGTGCTCTGGTTTATTTCTTTAAACCAATTACAATCGTCATGGTCGGCGCTAAGCGCTGGACGGAGCCGTGCCTCTAAATAGTCTTGGGAAGGAACTTGTTTTGGTGAAACATGTGAACGTAGGGCAGCAAACTCTGGAATTAAAATGGCTGGTCAGTGTGTGCAATGTGAATTTCACCAAAAAAAACAAAATATATAACTTGATTGGCGGTTCTAGCCTGGAGGATGTTTCCAGAATCGACTGGAGTTTAGAATGCCAACACAAAGATTGCCGAAAGTGAAGGACATCCAGCGAAACCTCCGCTGACACCAGAACCATCAGAACTAAATGAAATGTCGTTGATATATAGACTAAACTGACAGAAATGTATTAAGAAATGTCTTTATTTGCAAAGTTGTTGTCCCTAGAACTTCCTATAACGCAAAATAGCAAAGTTTCTTATTGTCAAACAAGAGTTGTTGCCTGTGCACCGTGTGTGTGAGTCATTGAGAGGTGAGTGATGGGGAAAGAAGCAGGTCTGGACGTTTCTCATCAGTCTTTAAGACAACAAGAGACGTTTCTGTCCCAGAATCAGGACAGAGGACGGTGACCTGTCTGAGGTAGAGCCAAGAGCAGAGGTGTGAAACCAGAACACTGCAGGGGGAGAAAGCTGGGTACCTGTCTAAATTTAGCCCTGGCCTCTTTTTCCTTCATTCGTCCATGTGCAACCAGGTAGTCAAAGACCTCTCCTGCAGAAGAGACAGAGACAGAGAGAGACAGAGACAGAGACAGAGAGACAGAGAGAGAAGGAATTGGAAGATGACAAAGACAGAAAGATTAACGCATGAGAAGTCAGAGAATGAAAAAAGACAAAACATGACTTTCAACTAGTGATGGCCAAATGAAGCTTTGTGAAGCAGTGTCTTTACTTTCTCTAGATGGCGCTCTTGGTTTTAAAAGAAAGGCCTAAGACATTGCAATTCAGTATATTCTCAACCAATTGTTCAACAGAGAGCCCCATCTAGTGGGCTCAGAAAATAAAGACACTGGTTCATGAAGCTTCATTTGGCTATCACTACTTTCAACTTATGCGATAAGCAGATACAAATAACTTCACAATGAACTTTTGTGGAGCAGCTGGCCGTCACCCATGTGCATAGTTCCAGGGTGTTTGTTGACCATATTGAGGGTGAGCGCAGTGGTGCCTTCTCCACACTGAGCCCCTCCTAGAGGCACAAAGCTGCTGCCCATCTCTGCCCAGGCAGCAGTCCCTTCCCTCAGCCCACACTTCAGCACACTTCCAGCCAAAACGTGACTACGCTCGCTTGTGTGCCAATTAAACTTGAGTAGCTGCCGTGTGTGTGTGTGTGTGTATATCTCCATACCGAGGCAAAAAAAGAGGAACTAAACAAAAAAATAACAAGCAGCAAAACACCTCCCCCACTTTTCCTGAATTCTCAAATGCCTCCCAAACTCTCCCCGCTGACCTGCAGAGGCAGTCATAGTGTACGTTTTGTGCACTTCAGAGCTCTAGAAAACCAACAATTCACCGGTCTCTCTGACTCAACTGCTAAAGACAGAATGTGGCAGCTAACACTTTGCAAGTCAGAGCTAAAGGGCACAGCGTGTACGGTTCACAGGGGTTGAAATAAGGGAAGAAAACTGCAAAGCAGGAAGGAAACTGTAGCCTTGCTTTAGAAATGAGAGTGTTGTTAAAAACACACATGTAAAGAGAAAAACTAGATATTTGGTTCATGTATGAATGGGAGTTGAAATTATGTTTAAACATTTTCTGGCAGCATAACCTTCCTGTAGAATTCAATAAAGCTAAGGCAACTTCTTGCTCCACAGAGTTGCCTCAAAGATCGCCTGTTTCAATGCAATTAGCCCCGATCCTGTACCATGTACTACTAACATGGCCCTGAATAGAGGTCTACTGAAACTTAAGTTTAAAAGATAAAAACCACAAACTTAGGCACAGTGGGGCTTTGGGTTACATGCCAACATCAGCATACTGAACATAAGCAAGAATAATGTTACCAAGTTCATCTTAGTTTAGCATGCTAACATCTCTAATACAGCACTAAAGCAAAGTAGAGCTGAGGCTGATGGGAACGTCTGTATCATGTGTATGTCTGAAACCCCATCGGACCGCACAGGGAATATTAAGTACTCGTATCGGTATTCGGTATCTGCGAGTACCCAACTGTAAGTACTTGTACTTAGTCTTAAAAAAAAGTGGCTTTCAAACTATTATTCTTTTCTTAATCGCGATTAATCGCATGTTTTATCACATAATTAAAGTTCAATTATTTTGCATTATTGTATAAATTGCTGTTTTTAAGTCTGTATTATCAATGTAAACAAATTCCTACCAGTGTATCTTGATTGGGAATCAAATGAATGCAAAGAAAGTTACTTTATGGACTTGAGTTTTTCAATTTAATTGATATTTCAAATCAAAAGATGTGCAACGAGACTAAGGTAACACAATCGATGTCGTCAGATATATGGCTTGCTTTTAAAAATGTAAAAATGAATTATAGAGCATAAGTGCATGCACAAGATGTCAAGATGGTCTACAGTTAGTTGCCACGCATTTCGCAAGCACGTCAGTTAATTGTTTCGATTTTGTTTCGATTTGGTTTCATCCACAGGTCTATGGCGACTTGCACTCACCAAAATAGTGCTTAGATAAAATAGTGCTCTGAGTCCGCTAGCATCGACTTGATTGGCTGTTCTAGATGCATGCATTGCTCGTAGATGGTAGCTTAAACTCAAAGTTAGAGATGTTCCAATTCCAGTATCGCCTCCAATACTGCCTTAAACACTAGTATCGGGAAGTACTGGATTGTATGCACCAATCCCAATATCACGTAATAAAGCCCTAAAGAAAATATACATTAAATGGTTTATTTGTTCTTTTTCTGTTATAACTAACGGTCAAACTGGGTGACAAAAGAAAGTTCTGTGGCGTTCATTGTTTGAGAGTTTAACCTGAGGCAGACCAACAAAGAAAAGAAATATCACATCCATACAGGGAGAGTAGTATACAGCTGTTAAAACATTATTAAATATATGACCCACTGGTATCGGATCAGTTCTTGTAACGGCCGATACACAAGTCAGGTATCATAATGGTATAGTTATTTTTTTTTTTTTTAACTGTCTCGGACCAACTCTAGTGGAAGTGCTTTGGTGATATTTTTAGTTCCATTTCACACAAGGTGCATATTGCTTTTGACTCGTCTATGGAGCCGTCTGGGAGTTGTTTTTTTTTTTTTTTTTTTTTAAGTAAAAAGCAAACTGTTGTATATCTCCATGGCTGCAGCAGGAGGTAGCAAGTGTCTGTGGCCATTTGACAACAAGTAACGGGGCCTCAAAGGGTCAAAATAGTAGAAGGCAAAGATTCTAGAGCATAGCGATTCTTAGTAGCAAATATTTGGTAACAGCACCAGTGACGTGTAAAATAAAGAATCTTTGGTGCACATGATTAATGTGATCAACATTAATTATAACGCGTTATGCTCTGTCATAATCTCATCGCGATAAACGCGGTAATGCTGACAGCACTAAAAAATTTAGATTGTTTCAGACATGTAGAAATCCGTGGAGCTGATGGGAGTCGACCAGCATTAGTTTCCTGCTCTGTGTTTCCAGAGGACCTATTTGTGTCTCTGCATTGACTTATGTCACCGTCTCTTTCCATCTTCCAACCTTCAGGGAGCAGCTTGAAAGTTTTAAACAATTTTAAAAACTATGTTTGCTGAAGCATTACTTTATGGGTCTGTATATTCCTGCAAATGCATGCTGTGATTCAATTGCACTTCTTTGCATTTTTATACGCTTTTTTAGCTCAAAATCAGAAGTACTTTGAGTTGCCTTGTTGCTGAATGGTGCTGTAGAAATAAAGCTGCCTTGCCTTACAAACAGCCTGTCAGTCAGTCCCCAGGGCTTAGAAACCAATGTTGTGCCTGCTTGTCTCAGAGGAAATGTAACGTCAACAGCACCGCTACAGACTGCTTTCAGCTCGTTAATATATCACAGTGAATGGTGCCTGCGAGAAGTTTTGAAAAACCGTAACCACACTTGAAACCACTTCGTTGGCACTAGTACGCTGAAGTTTACTCTGTCTGCAACTATGCATGCGTGCGCGCTTCGCTCTCTGTCGATATGCAGAGAGGACAGATTCGCTCGCACACTCAGGTACCGAAATTTGGTACCATTTGATTTAAAGTGATAGTACCAACGTAATTTGGTCGGTACTCAAAAAAGTACCCAAACCCTAATGGAAACACACTTAGTGTTCAGTCAATACACTTCCAATCAATTGCCAAATTAGGACCAAATTATATCATCACCAGTAAACATTATAGAAAGAAACGGCACGAGTCCTCTCTTTACGTGCGATCGTACTGTAAACACCACTCAGATTATGTTCTTCTACATTTGTCCTTTCAGGTAGAAGCAGAGTCTGCAGACTATATGCAGCTTCCAGTGTGTCTAAATTATTAACGCACACATTTGTCTAACTCTGGCGTTAATAAATCATACTTTGACGTTTGGGAGCAGCACACAGTGTACAGATTTCTATCGACTATATCTGGTCTTCTGTACACCAGCTGTGTGTGTGCATTTCTTAGTCAGACATGTTGGACTTTAGTGTGCAGCAACAAGATCTTGACAATCGTATTTCCGTCTCACCTCCACTGGCGTACTCCATCACCAGGTAGAGCGTCCTCTCCGTCTCAATCACTTCAAAGAGCTTGACTACATGGAGGGAGAGAGAGAGAGAAGAAGAAAGAGAGCGGAAATTATAAATTAAATTATTTCCTGAAGATGGAGGAGATTCAGATAGAGATGGTACCAAATGTATGGGCACAAAGGCAAACATGTTTCCTAGAGAAAAAAAGAGAAGTGAAGTTATGTGGACGATCACGTGTGGTGATCATGTAAGAACAGCATCGAGCCGTGCTTAGCACCACTCAATATTTACTGTACAGTACAGAAGCTGCAGTGTGTTCAGCTCGGAGATATAAAAGAGGGACATGAGATGAACGGCTGAGGGCTGCACTGCTAAATATAGACAAGGTGGGATGGAAGACAATGAGGGAGAGATGGCGAGTGCTGGCTGCTGAGTGTTTACTATCACCCTGGTAATTATAATCACATTCTGCAGGAAATCAGGGAATGCTGGGAAAGGAAATTAAAAGGAATTAAAACGGGGAAACACGTCTCCAAAACCAAACCGTGTGTGTGTACAATTAAGTTCATGTACAATGAGAGAAAAACTTTTTGGAGCCTTGATGAGACTTTTGGGAGGTATGTCACCACTACAGCTCAACTGATTAATGGCTTGATCAAAAAGTAACTATTTGGATAATTTATTAATGAATGATGGGAAAAAAGCAAAATATTTCCTGAATCCAGCTTCTTCAATGTGAGGATTGCTGCTTCTCTTTGTTACAACTTTTAAAAAGAGAAATGTGCATTAACTATATTTCAACCTCTCCCACGGTCCTTTATGTATTCATTTATTTAATTCGTGGACAGTTGAACAACGACGGTAAAGGAGAAAAAAGAAAGGTCAATCAAACCATGTATGTCACATATCTGTTAATTTACTAAAATTTGATTTGCTTTAAAACTTCTTTTTTTGGGTCTCTTTATTTAAAAACATCCTGTTCTTGTAGTCTTATGCAATATTATTAATAACCTTGAATTTATTCTTGTGCCTTAAGAAATTGGTGACAGAATTTTTTTTTTTTTTTAAACAATTTTCAGTAGTAATCATTAAGTGAAGAGATCAAGAAACTAAATCGTGAGACTACTTAATGACCCTGAACATCCCATGATGCCATCTGTCATCACTGCTGCCATCCAGTTCATGTTCAACCCTTCAGCAGCCGAGCTTTATGCGTTATTGGCTTCTGGGTGCTGCGGTGGTTTGGTGTAGGTTGCCACTTCCTCTGGCAGCTGGCTGTGTGCTGCTCCAGACAATGTGCTCTCTTTGTTTAACCCTTGTGTTGTCCTCCCAAGTCAAAACCTGACAAAAATTCAACATTTTTGTCCCTTTTTCAGACTTTTCACTAACACCACCTTACTACCACTAGTTTTACACTACTTTTTAGAATTCATGGTCAATAACCCTTATTTATATAGAATGTAACCTAATATTTGTGTTAAAAAAGCAGATATCATGAATTATTTTGACTAATAGTTAAGATCAGAAGAATGTACAGATGAGTTTTGTCAGGGATGAAAGTGATCAAATGTATTTGCAAAGAGCGTTGTATGGAATCCAATCCATTTCTGTGGTAATTTGGATAAAAAGAAACCCATATTTCAGACAGACATTTTTCAAAGAGGTCAAATAGATAGATCTAAACGGCTTCATTTTCTAATCCCCCCCAAGAAAAGAAGTAGAGAATAACCTTACAGTGTTAGTCACATCAATTGTATACAATGGTCCACAGTATAACGTCCCAGATGATTCATCAAACACTTCAATTTTACTTTCATTTGTTTTGGCATAGGCTGCAGTGTTTAAGCTTTCCTCATACGTCGGACGCCTGCCATATTTACACAAACGTTCACTTCTGCCAGGGTTGTTGGATTTTAAAGAATACGTCTGTATTACAAAAATAACTAAGTAAAAAGGGACTAGAACTGCTCAAACAGCAGAGCTGATAAGTTAACCCTTGTGCTGTCTTCCCGTCAAAATTGAAAATCAACACTTTAGTTGACGCTTTTTAACTTTTTCTTACAGTCCCTTTTTTCAACACTTTTGACTTTTTCAATGCTTGTCACTTTTGACGTTTTCAACACTACGTAACACTAACTTATTAACTTTAGTTTTACAGTTTATTTGGAATGTATGGTCAATAAACCTCATTTGTAGGATATTATACCTAATGTTTGAGATAGAAAAGCAGAAATTAGGAATTATTTAGACTAAAATGAAAGGAATATATGTTGGTGGATAATCACAAACTGGAATATGTCAACTTTTACTCAATACTATTTCAAAACCACTATAAAATTGTATAAGACACCCCAAAATTAATGAAAGTAGAGATTTGTACTTGGCAAAGAGCACGTGTGGAATCAATCATGTTATTTTGGGTAATTACAAAGAATATTGACATAGGAAAACGGGTCAATTTGACTGGAGGACAACATGAGGGTTAAAACAAGCTGATAAAATTCACACTGGCAGCATGTTGCTGGTTTATGAGAAAGGCCAAAGGTTAAAAGAGCCTTGCATGTCAAGTGTCTCTGAGCAGACAGAAAACTTCATCCTGATCAGTGTGAAACTTCAGTGACATGATCTTTACTTTTGGCACAACATTATTTATTAATGTCTGAACTTCCACTTGTGGAACTTCTCAACTAATACACCACACATTTCTCCTACAAGTCTTCACATTTAAATCACATCGGTGTCTCAAAACTCATGTGAAAGGATGCGGTTAGTGCTAGTATAATGTTTTTGAGTGTATGACGTACTTACCTATATTGGGATGATTCAAAATCTTCATTATTCTAACTTCTCTGAAGAGCTGAAATGGAAGAGAGAAAAAGAAAGATTACAGTTCACTCTGTGGGGTTGAAGATACTATTGACATTTTAACTTTGTTAGTAGGAATATATTTTGATTTGGTGAGCTCAAGACAACACATATAGTAACTGACAAATACAAAAAAGTAGTGAAATGAACCCCTCTGGATTAAAATCCATGATATTAAAAAATAAGGAGGAGAGCGGTGACAGGGTTTACACTAAAGTTATTAAAATGTCTGTCCATCTTGAGGTGTAGTTGTCCGTCTTTACATTTTGAGAACTTTGTGTGGAAACCAGCATACAAACAGACTTTTGGGGACTATTTTCAGTGTCAAACTGTACCAATATACCACAGCATTAAGGGGAAAAAAAATCAAATATCTATCAAATGTATTTATATGGCGCTTTCCACAGATAATAATCACTAAGTGCTTTTTGTAAAACATGCATGATGATAGATATTAAACCACTGTGCACAATTTAAAACACAAAGTAATACATAAAAAAACTATAAAGGGCAGACAGGTCAACCAAACACCTGCTTAAAAAAGTAGGTTTTTAACTGACTGAACAAGAGTGAGGGGGCTGCACATGGAAAGGTGCTCCGAGCACATCACTGATCTCTTATTTATTTATTCTTATAACCAACACCACCAGGGCCCTGTTGCACAAAACCAGAATAAGGGATTAAGCCAGGATATTCCAGTTATCCTGGATGAATTTAGCTTTCACTTGGTTAAATAAAACCAGGTGACATTAAACCCAGCCAAGTAACCATGGAGATTTATTCTTTGCAGCTAGCCTGGTCCAGAGCAGGCTAACAGCCAGGCCAAGATTAATCCTGGAGTGTCATGTGTTAAATCAGTAAACGTGTTTAAGTTATTCCGTTGTCTTCTGCATGTGTTCTGCTTTATTTTTATTAACATGCATTACTTGTCACTATTGTTGTCATGAGTTTGATTTAAACCCTACTATTGCAGCTGTTTAGATGGTTAGAAATGGTTGCACTGGCATTTATCCGACCGGGAACACCACAATGCTTCTTAATCTTTATTTTGGTGCCGTCACTCGTCAGAAGAATAAAAAAACATGAATATTGTTTTACATTTATGCTCACAGCATGTATTGAAGTCACTTACTTCTTTTTCTAGTTTTTGTCCCTTTCTGATTGTTCTGTATAAACATTAACTGTACAAAGATATTTTTGAATTAGACATAGCTTATACAGATTTGTGCATATGGTTGTAAAACAACGCGTTGTGAATAAGGGTTTGAAATTAAGCCTATAGTCCTTAGGGTCCATTTCCCGAGGAACATTAATTCCCTCTGCTCACTTTTAATGCAAAGTAGGCTAAATAATAATGCATTGTATTTATATTGTGCTTTACATGGTAGGCTACTCAAAGACACTTTATAGTAAAACCAGCAAATTTATCACATAAAAAACAGAAATATGAAACTAGCATATTTAAAGCAACTAAAACACAGTATTGCCTACAGCTTTATAAAAAAGCGTGGAGTGACTATAGGCTAAGTAGATATTTTTACATTCTTACACAGTTGGTCTGCTATAGTCTGTTGGCTTTTACTCTCCGTTTGATAAGAGCCGTATTTCCCTTTCTGAATATTATATTCTTCCCCTCCTCGTTACTTTCCATTAGAAGCTGCTGCTCATTGGGTGAAACATATGGCGCATGCGTCTTCTCCATCTCTGCATCAGTAAATCTGTGATTGATACCATGGTCTATTTAAGAAAGCCGTGAACGTGCACTTATCCCAGCTATCTACACCTGGCTCGACATAGCCAGGTGTAAAAATCTGTGAGTAGGGCAGCGAGACGCTCAGCTTCTGAGACGCTAGTACAGCATGGCCGAGGACAGAACAAAAGCGTAACACACGCCCAGTGTTGAATCAGAGTTGCCGTGTTAATGTAAGAATCTTAAAGTGAATCCTATATTTGACCGGAGAGACTTGAGAACAAGGTTTGTCTGGTCCCTGTGCTGCGCCAACATCAACACATTGCACAAGGAAATGTGATTGTTTTGTCAGCGCCGAAACACAATCGCAACAGGATTCCGTGCAGCAGCACAGGGTCGGTTTGATCCGGCCTGAGGGGATCTGAATGAAGCTAAACATGCACCATCACATCCCTCCACCCCCCCCTGCACTAATAACAAGACACTCAGTCAACACACGCTCTCTTCCCCATCAGCATTCACAGTGACCAGACAAGCAGATTTGTAACAGCCAAAAGTGCTTTTTAGTCTTCCGTTGTACGAGGCACAAAAAAGAACTAAGTGCTATATATTATTGATCCGCTGTTAACTACACCTCGCCCTCTTCCCTTCCATAAAAATATAAAAAGGCATCAATGTTTCATGAGGCAGGAGTAGCCACAGTGTGGGCGAGTCGTGAGGCTGCGCAGCCAGAAGACTAAAATACCTTCCACCAAACCCACAAATACTAAGAACATGTATATCCAAAGTTAACAGAGCTCAAAAGTGGTTTATGCAAATGAAAATTTGCATTAAAGTGCAAATTATTAATTTTGTTTGAAAAACATTCCAACAAATTGTTCCATTAATTAAAACACCCCAAACCCTTTTAAAGCATTAACCACCAAATGACTGACATTTTCACTAGCTTACAAGATGACTTATTAAAAAGGTGTCAGTTTTTCAATGGAAATGTTTCAGCAGCATCTATATATCTTTTTACAGCTTTACTTTTAACATTTTGTTCAGATAATACATTTTTTGCATAGATATTTATTTGCATACCTTTCTACAAACAGTTTCTTAATACACATTTAGATTTACCTATTGTAACCCTGCCTACCAACCACAATATTAGAGTTTATTTTAAATTCTAATCCTACATTCAGCTGATTTCTTTATTTTTAGTAGGGCTGTAACAATACACCAACCCAGGATTGGGTTTGTATCACGATTGTTGACCCACGATTTGATACAAACCTTGATTCATTTGGGGGGGGTGCCACATTGTTTTGTCATTGATTACATCCCACTTTGCAACACAGTTCTACAATAGAGACCTTATTTATTGATATTGATTGATTTCAATATCGATCGATCAACACCAAAGATTCTTTTGTATCTTAAAATAATGTTTACAAAATCATTTCAGTGGTTCATCAACTCGTTCGACCGATTCTCCTTCCAACCTGTAGGGGCACTGAAGAGGAAAAGTGCTTTAGTGCCTACTGTGAAAGGTGCTGGTTGACAAGTAGCTAATGCTAATGTAATTCTTTTTGAGTAACGTAAGATTACAACACCATTCAACACGGCAAGTTATTTTTAGTATGATTGTTTTGACCACGGTTAACAACTCTGGGCTAACCCACAAATTCATCAGTAATGTTAACTGTATAGATAGATGACTAATCTAATGGTAATTTAGCTAGCTAGCGCTGTCTGTCTACCTCAGTCTCCCGGGGCTGCAAGGCTTCAGTTGGGATGAATGCTGACAACAGACCCGGGGACACATCTACAGTCAGCCACCACCAGCTAGCAGCCATCCACTATCACTACAGCCCCGGTCCAGGGACAGATCCACAGTCAGCCTCCACCAGCTAGCAACCATCCATTATCATTACAGCCCCTGGGGACACATCCACAGTCAGCCTTCACCAGCTAGCAGCTATCCACTATCACTACAGCCACGGCCCGGGGACAGATCAACAGTCAGCCTCCACCAGCTAGCAACCATCCAGTATCATTACAGCCCCGGGGACACCTCCACAGTCAGCCCCCACCCGCTAGTAACCATCCACTATCACTACAGCCCTGACTAAACCGTTGGGAAACAGACCCAGGCACCCATGTCAGAACATTCACATTATACCTTGGTGTCCCCCCAAAGACTGCTTTGCATCTAGTCTATATCGACAATTTATGTAGGGGATCATTTCGGTGCAGAGGATCCGCCGGATATCCCTCATTTCTGTCGGATGTTCATTACCTTCCTCTTTTTCTTTGTGTTGCCATTTTAAGCTCCGTCAGACAGTGCCTACCAAGAGCCTGGGTCTGTCTGAGGTTTTTCCTCGCCACTGTCGCACTAAATGCTTGCTCTTCATAGTGTGTTCTAGACCTACTCTATCTGTAAAGTGTCTTGAGATAACTAGTTATGATTTGATACTATAAATAAAATTGAATTGAATTAACCTCTGGTGGATTTCTGAGGACTATGGTTACCTGCTCCTCAGATCTCTGCAGGGTAAATTCAGACAGCTAGGCAGACTATCTCTCCAATCAGAGTTTTCTATTGCACGGCTGAAGTTGTACTTTTGAACGTACACATGTTCCACCAAAACAAGCTCCTTGCCGAGGCTATTTAGCAGCGGCGCTGTGGCTCCATCCAAAAATCAGCCAAGGCTGGGGCGTCCTGGTGACTGCCAGGGTCGAGTTGACAAACTGACCCAGGACGAGTGGCTGCTGACGAGGACGAGTAGGAGAAGAAAAGGAAGAGCCTAAGGTCTCTCCTCACTGTCATTACACTGTCTGTAATGCCGATCTGCACATCATTATACTGAAAATACTCTGTAATACTGCAATACTGTGTAAGCTAAGAGGAACAAATCTCAGCTGGGTTTCTGTGGTTACAGAAGGAAGAGGAACTTTATTTTTGCTGATTACTAGAGAGAACAGATCTGTTTGGGGTAGTTAGGATGTCAGTCTGAGACTAGCATAGTCATTCTGTTACTGACAGTCTGTAATGTCCTTCTGATGCCTTGGTTGGTTTAAAGAACCAACGTGTACATGGAAATACTTATTCAGGTATGTTTCCCTCTAACACAATTAGTGGGAAAACACATGATGATTCACCACATAATGGACCTAGTAAGGTAAACCTGCTGGTGATCCAGTCATACCATCACCATGATGCAATCAAGCTGTCCCGATTACACAATCGGTCTTGTGATCCAGACAAAGCACCT
>CM049390.1:24180741-24375741 GCA_026937815.1 Etheostoma perlongum
ATACTATAAATAAAATTGAATTGAATAGTAATGTGTAATCACTGAATGGGGTCTCTGAATCTAATCTGGCACAAATGTACCATGTCAAGTCAAAATTCCACCACAAATCAATCAAAGTTCATCTGACAATATTCTCATGTGTGAATTGTGAAAGTTTAACAGCATTTTGGGTGCAAATTCAGGAAGCTCATCATCAACAGCATGGAGACCCATTTGCAATAAAAGCAAGCTCAAATCCATCAGAAGAGCAAAATCTTGAGAGATGGATGGCATTCTTGGTAGCATGCAGTGAGGACAAGCTCAACATTAATTGTGTTGTAGCCTAATGGAGCTCAGTGTAAATTCTTTCAGGAAGACCTAACTGTTAATTGATGCTCTACTAAATCAAATCAGCTGTTATCCCAATAACTGTGCATTTTATCATGCTGTATAGAAATGTTGCATATCTGCAAATTACTCTCTCCTGATTGAAACGTAGCTCAGTGTAAATTCTTCCAGGTAATCAATGCCCTACTTAAATCAAATCAGCTGTTGGAGGTGTTCAACTTCCTGCTTAACCAATCAGAATTGTACACAAATTCCAAGGGCCAATCACAGAGTCACAATCCAGCTTTAAATCTGTTTTTCCCTTTGCTATCAGCTGTCGTTGCAGGCAAAGAGTGCAACCCTAACCCCCCCTTCCACCTCCAGTCATCTACTCCAGCTGACCGGTCCGGAGCCTCCTTTGGTCTGGTCTTCGGGCTCCTTTGTCGCCGCCACCAGTGTCTAGATTCCATCGGGGGGTCTATATAAGAACTACTAGTATAACGATGGAGTCTAATCTCCAAAGACTTTGTACTTTTTATTGTGCTGTACAATAAACCATGTCTCTTCTGATTGAAATACTGACATTAGTGACCAGAATCTTTCCAATCACCATTTCTCCAAAATAGTGCACAAACAAGCCATGTGATTTA
This sequence comes from Etheostoma perlongum, assembly GCA_026937815.1. NCBI lineage: Eukaryota > Metazoa > Chordata > Actinopteri > Perciformes > Percidae > Etheostoma > Etheostoma perlongum. The sequence goes on from CM049390.1 coordinate 24,181,698, forward strand.
TACCATAATTCAATCTCAATCTTAACAATATCATTCAAGTTTAATGTTAACACCATTTTTTTTGCATCTCCTCAAACAAAAAATAGGCTCAGTGAGAGGGTGGAGTTGAGTGGTACGTTCCTATAAACTTATACTATCAGTGAAGTTGTGTTATGTATAATCATAAATGATGGGGAAACAAAGTTTTAATGAGGCCCATCCAGTAACATCCCTGACATTCATCCAGACAGGGAGAAATGTTGGCAGGCACACAGTCAGGTACAGGCAGAGAGACAGGCAGACAGTTATTACTCTCAGCACTAATGATCAACAGTAATTATCTTTTCTGACCAGGGGAAGGCTGTCTTTTAATGCCTCCCTCGCCGCTGACAGCTCATTAATCTCCAGCAGCTGAGCAGAGAGAGCCGAGCTGCCAAGCAGTATAGCACAAGCCTGTTCTGACAACCTACTGTACACTATAGATACAGTACATACCTGAGAGATGAACAAATAAAGTCAGCCTGTTACCTACAGAGGCTCATCTGCATAGCGCTTGCTTACATGTGTAACTTTCTCAGGCAGTTTTAACGAACCATCCGTACATAAAGCTACGAAAAGTAAAGCACTGTAATTCGTATGTTTTTTTTTTTTTTGCTGTATGCCCCACAATGACGGCTGCTGTATGAGAACGGACTGGACCAGGTAGGGAGGAGGTTGGGGTGGGTCAGAAAACACAGCACTTTCAAGCTTGAGAGTTCACATTTACCCAGGAGACGCGCATTTGTTCCTCTGTAGTGTTTCAATCCAAACCACCATCTTTTTCCTAATCCTATCTTTGATGCCTAAACATAGTAACTGTCGTCGCCACTTGACGCCCACTTTCTGTTGGCTACCTCCACCTCCAAAACGACTGCCAGCTCGCGGTGGCCTGGGCCCCTTCATCGGGTCAACTCAACTACCAACTACCTCTCACGGAGTTGTGTAGCCGGCGCCACATGGCCAGAAGGCCTCTTATTGTAGGATCTCATACAAATTGGTGTGCATGCTTTTTTTTTTTACGATATCATACAAACCTGTTTGTGAGAATGCATTGACTTTATGAGATCAGTCTCTAATTTATTACTAGAAATAGAGAAAGTGATGGGATTTGATTCATTCTTCTCAGCCTGCCTTTGCCAAGAGAACACACAATATGTTGACATGTTGTGGGAGTGTGAACACAGTGATGACTACATTACAGCTGAGATCATCTCAGTTTTACTCCAAACGAGAAATGTATGGCGATATTTGATCCTGTTGTTTTTTTTTCTCGATAGGAGCCAGCCCAAAGTGCTTTAGGCTTAATGCAAAATATAACAAGTGGAAGAAGGTAGGCGGGTGTGAAGAGTTTTATTACAAAGTGAGACACCAATAAATGAAAACAATGAGTAACTGCCAGCTCAAACTGACAAGAAAATATTATATTTAGAAATGGTAACTTAAAAAAAAACACATATGTTGTAGAATGATGAAATGTGTGTGATTAAACCAGCTCTTCTGCAGACACATTTTAAGATCCTCAGCTATGTTGAGACTGGAAGACTCATCCAAACCCATCAGAAGCAATCCCAGAAAGTAAACCAAGACCAGATGCTGTTGATACAATGTGAGTTCATTTACAGGCTTAACAACTCACATTGTTAAAAGCAACAATTAAACAATGGCTCTTTGGCTGGGGGGGGGCATGCCATACACAGGGCAGGCATGCGAGCTTGCTTACCTCCTAAAGAGCTGGACACTTTCCAGTCATTGTTAACCAGAGAGCAGCACATGCTCTCAGACTAAAACATTTACCTGCTCAAAGTGTCTTTTTAGGAATGAATGAAGTCTTCCTGCTGATTTTAACATGTCTGCTGATATCTTTCTGTTTGAAGATCTATGATTTTAACTAAATTACATTAACACACATTAATTCCTCACGTATTGTCCAAGGCTTGTTTGCACTGTCCGTATTTGTCTAGCCCAGCTGATGTCTTGTATAAATGTCTTTATGTCCTTATGTAACTGTATTGTTGTTTTAGTTGTCCAAATTTGTCTAGTCCATATTGAGGTTCTGTACAAATGTCTGTCCCGACGTGCTGTAACCATGTTTTATGTTTCTGCAGAACAGGAACCTGCTGAAAACCAGAATCAGCCCTGTTTATATTATATATGTAATGTTACTTTTAACTTTCCTGTATAATAAATGAATGAATGAATGAATGAATGAAGCATCGTTCAGCAGTAAATTTGCTTTAATGCGGCATTAAAGTTGTCACACAAAAATCCATCTTGTCAAGCTTGAAGTAGTCCATCCTCCATAGCACCGTGGAGTAAGGTCTGACTACAATACACATACATTCTAGGTATGTGTATTGTGGTATCAGAGATGTTTACAAGTAATTTTCCAAGTCCAAGTCAAGCTCGAGTCCAAGTCAAGTCTCAAGTCTCTGGCCACTAGATCTGTCCCTAACACGGTACTGTTAAATCTAATGAATTCAAAGCATGTCCTGTAGGTACCATCCATACAGTACAGGATCAACGTCAGATCTACGTAACACATCCCACTAGCCCTCGCACCTGGTGAAATACTAACCTAAGCTTGAATCCGATTCAAGTCTGAAGTCTTATGGGTCGAGTCGCAAGTCAAGTCTGAAGTCAGCTATTTGAGCGACTTAAGTGCGAGTCCCCATCTCTAGGTTGTTTGCATTTCTTTAAACCAATCACAGTCGTCTTGGGCGCTAAGCTCTGGACGCAGCGGCGGTGGCTCTGCAAAATAGCCTCAGGAAGGAACATGTTTTGGTGGAACATGCACACCCCACAAAGAAAACACCACATCAATATTAAATGAAGTTCACTGTAATGTAACCTTACTTAAATTAGCTGATACATACTTAAAAATCATTATCCATGTGTCCACTGAAATCCCCCAATCGGTCCAAAAACGTCCCAGTTAGAGAGGAAATGCCGTAAACATATTCTTTATAAATCTTTACAATCATTTATCATCATTCAGAGGAAATACCGTAAACACATTCTTTATAAATCTTTACATTCTGTATCTGAAGTCTCTTTTATATAAACATTCATCATTCCTTGAAAGAACCGAGCAGGCCTGCCTTGTTGCATGATCCAAATTTCTTCCAAATTTTCAGCGTGTAGCTTTCTAGCTTAAAGTTTATTGTTGTTGCGGACTGCTGTGACTGCCAATTGGAAGGTTGGTGGTTCACTCCCTGGCCTTGCAGTCCCATGTCGAAGTGTCCTTGGGCAAGACACTGAACCCCGAGTTTCCCCCAATGCTGTGCATCAGAGTGTAAATGTGTTTGTAGATTCATCTGATGAGCAGGTGGCACCTTGTACGGCAGCCTCGGCCACAGTGTATGAATGTGTGTCAATGGTGAATGGTTCCTGTATGATGTAAAAGCGCTCTGAGTAGTTGTTAAGACTAGAAAAGCGCTATATAAGAACAGTCCATTTACATTTCCAAAAGTGGACAGAATTTGAGAAGAGCAACACACAGAGAACGGAAGGTGAGGGACATCCGACATGCTGGCTGTCAGGACCAATCAGCGTTACTGGCAGCTGCAGGCGTAGTTTAGCTGTGTGTGTGTGTGTGTGTGTGTGTGTGTGTGTGTGTGTGTGTGTGTGTGTGAGACGGCTACTACTGTTCATTCAAAATGTGATAAACAGATGGTTCATCCAATATCCTGCCAGGTATTCTTTTTGAAAGTCTGCCTTTCTCAAACTGTTTCCAATGATAGCTCTTCAGATGGTTCTGAGTTAACAAACCAGCTGGCGCATCCTTGATGGTCAGTCAAAAGTAGGGAAGGTGTGATCAATCAGACAATGCATGGAAAGGAATAGTTTGACATTTTGGGAAATCCGCTTGTTTGATTAATACAACTTTTATGTCTGTACAGTGAATAAACCGCTAGTGCCAGCATCTGGTTAGCTTAGCTTAGCATGAAAAGTTGAAAAAGGAGGAAACCGCTAGCCTGGCTTTGACCAGGTCTGACGACAATTTTTTACAAATTAGACAAATGAGATATACAACGATTTGCCAGACCTTCCTCCACAGTGCTGTAAAGGAAGGTCTGGTGAGTCCACAGAGCATTTTGGGATAGGAGAAGGCTTTTTAAAAAAACATTCATAATCATTTTGGGCTGCGCTAAGCGCTCGACGGAGCAACGGCAACGCTACAAAATCGCCTCGGGAAGGAACTTGTTTTGGTGGAACTTTGAACGTTCCAAAGTTGTTTTAGTCACAGATAGCTAGCTGCTAAGGAGCACAATTTAAAATGCCAACACAAAGAAAGCGGAAGGTGACGGAAATTTGGCCCAAATGAATGTCATCCGGCAGAGTTTAACCTGAATAATCACAGAGTGGAAGGTTGTGTAAAGACAACCTTTAGAGGTGCTTCAAGGCAGTTTTATTTTTATTTTTTTACCATTGGACAGAGTCAGGATTGCTGTTTCTTCTTCTCATCTAACTCTTGGCTAAAAGAAAATTATTTGGTTTCCCAAAAAAGTGAAACTATTCCCTTTAGGTCGGAAAATGATGGCTTGAATAACTTTTGATTGGTGCAGAGACCTGCCCGGTAAATAACAGTGGAATGAGATAGCAACACCTTTTTAGCGGCAGGTCTTCAGTCTTCAGCGTCATTTATCACTTAGCTCCAGAAGTGAGAAGTGAGCTCCAGCTCCCCACCCCACCCCATCTCAGTCCATGCCCAGAGTTGCTGGGATTGGCAGGCCCTTGCTGTATAATGACAGTAATTAATTTCTATTAAACAGGTCTCTTATTATTATTAAATCGTTCCAGTGGCGTCTAGGCGCACACGCTGCCAGACAGCCGGCCGAGCGAGACAAATTAAAATACTGTCACCTCTGCGGCCACCGCCGACAATGTCCCCGCCTTCCTTCAGTCAAGAGGATACGGAGAGCTTACAGGCTCTATACACTGTGCTCAAGGGAAAAATGAAATATGAAAAAAATTATGTGGAGCCATAAATGATGGCTTGATACACAATGATAAAACATGCAGAGTGATAAAACACAAGTGCAATGCTAAAAAAGAAATCACATAAAAGGATATTCAATCAGTACTGAGCTACCCCCCCCCCCCCCAGGAGATGATGCATGAACATATCAGTGAAATACATCACAAAATAACAAAAACAAACAACAAAAGATTGCAAAGATGGCATGCTCAGAAACAGCTGCCTTAAATCTTTTCAATTCAATTTTATCAGTTAGTATTGAATCATAACAAGAGTTATCTCAAGACAATTTTGCAGATTGTCTTCCACACTCTAGACCACACTCTAGAATTTACAAGGACCCAACAATTCTATTAATTCAAGGAATCATGTGCAGTACATCTCAACAATCAATCAACAATCATTCAGAGAATGAGACATTGTTAAAGCCAGAAGCTCCTGTATTTAAATCGACATAAAAGAAATTAAAAATCACATCTTTGTTTTTCACCGTTGTGTAGTGTTCTTCATCCGCCCAAGGTAGCACAAGGAGACACAATTATTGTTTTCCATGCATGTTTTGAGGACCCTCAATGATTAGTTCTTTTGGGTTGTCCATCATATTTTTAAGGGGGACAAATCATCTACCTCTTCTAAATATTTGGTAGGGACATATCCCCTGCATCACGTTTTTCAGGGGAGGAAAGTCTCCTCTAAACAGCTGTAGTTTTATTTTCAACCTTTAACTTAAATACTGTATATCATTTTTATATGTTTTTCCTAAAGGGTTTTTCCTTTTGCAAAATCATTTAATAAATGTATTGCATCTTTTTATGCGTGAGTAGATTTATATTCATTTCATATTTACTCATGCTTTTTCAATTTTCCTGTTTCATTTAAGTGCACAAACAAACTTAAATGTATTAACTCGACACCACCACCCGGAGCAAACCTGAAGGTGTTTGCTTCCTCAATAGCAATACAAAAATAAATTACCACCAGACACATAATGAGTATACTTTTTTTTTAAAGATTATTTTTGGGCATATTTTGGCCTTTATTTTTGACAGGACAGATAAAGAGATGAAAGGGGAGAGAGAGGGGGACTGATATGCAACAATGGGCCGGTAGGAGTTCAACCATGACCCGCTGCTTTGAGGAGTAAAACTCTATATATGGTCGCCAACCTTAGCTATCTGGGCGCCGTCATAATGAGTATACTTAACTATTTTTATTTTGGCGTTTGCAGACAGGCGATGCATACACCAAATGTTTGTGTCTCTACATTTCCACAGCAGACTCATTCCAACTGTGGACAAGCTCTAGCAGTGAAGGCCTCCTCTTGTTCCCTGCCTGTAAAACTCTGTGTCTTTGGCTGATGTTTTGTACCTGGATTATAATGATGTTATTCAGGGATCCCAAAAGCAATATTTGCAACATTAGGTGTGCATAAGTCCCTTTAATATATTTTCCAGTTCAACCCTTTTGGTTTCTTTTTTTTTTTTAATTATGTCTGCCTGGCACTGTAAATATCTACCAAGGCCGTCCACCCCAAGGCTGCCACAGCGGCGGCAGCAGCTGATTGGCTGCAATACAGCGAGGATGGGGGGGAGAACAAGGACAGGGGAGAGGTGGGGTAAGGAGGAAGGAGAGATGAGGACACAGGTGAGTAGTCTTGCATTGGCTAGTCCACACAGCATTGCAGGATGGTAGAAAAACTGGTTTATTGACATTTCTTTAAAACCAATCACAAGGTAAGCTAAGTTGGACGGAGCCACGGTGCCTCTAAATAGCCTCGGGAAGGAGCTTGTTTTGGTGGAACGTGTACGTTCAGAGGATTTTTAAATTGTCAACAGAAAACTCAGATTGGACAGATAGTCTAGCTAGCTGTCTGGATTTACCCTGCAGAGATCTGAGGAGCAGGTAACCTAGGTGAGGAGTAGAAGGTGAAGAAACAGAACAAGAGATTAGGGAAGCAGAAGTATTGGGAGGAGGGGGGATCAAAAGAAGGACAACACTCTAGAAAAGAGGAAGGCGAGTGAAGGAAGAACAAAGAACATGACTGAGAAACACAATGTCTCCCACTTAGATAATCCTTCAAAATGATGTGCTTCACCCACTGTAGGACTCATATTGCAGTTCCTCACTAATGCTGCCAAATTCAATAACACTATAGTACAAAAGTTCAAAAGAAGAGAGTCCATTATCAATGTAGAAACAATGGAGCCTATCCTGTAACATCATCAGGTTGTTGTTGTGACCTCCGCCCTCCTCTCCTTAGTAATGCCAGCTCCTACTGTTAGAATGGAGGTTTAGAACCTGATTACACACCATACACCATTTTTTTAAAATGTGGTTTGTTTAAGTCAGATAAATCATTTTTATTAGTTGTTTTTATTCTACTTATTTATGTATATGTGTTTTATGGATTGTTTTTAACAATCTACAGGCTATGTACTTATTAGCCACTGTTGAGATCTTTTAGAGATTTTTTTATTTAAGTATCTTTTGGTTTTTAAATGTTTCCACACTTGTGATGGTGTTTCCTCAGTTTAAAATACTGTCACCTCTGCGGCCACCGCTGACAATGTCCCCGCCTTCCTTCAGTCAAGAGGATACGGAGAGCTTACAGGCTCTATACACTGTGCTCAAGGGAAAAATGAAATATGAAGAAAATGGTGTGGAGCCATAAATGATGGCTTGATACACAATGATAAAACATGCAGAGTGATAACACACAAGTGCAATGCTAAAAAAGAAATCACATAAAAGGATATACATCACAAAATAACAACAACAAACAAGAAGTTTCTGTTTTATTCAATTCATTTTTGTCATTTTAGGGGTGGGTTGGTGAATGGGGATGGGGGGGAGGGGCATTGTGTTATGTTTGTAGATTTTTGTGTGTGTGTGTGTGGGGGGGGAGCATTGTATGAAGCACTTTGTGCTTCATGTATGGAAAGTGCTATATAAATGAAGTTGAATTGATTGATTGATCATGGGGCAACTGTCCAGCTACCAGTCAACACTACTTTGGTCTATACGAGGACTTGATCCATACGGGGACTTGGTCCATACGGGGACTTGGTCCATACGGGGATTTAAACCCCCCCCTTTCCCAAACCAAGTCCTTACAGACAGAGCTACCGTTGTCCTCAAATAAAAACAACAGATGTCTGACAATATCTGAAATGGAAAAAAAAACACCCACTTTGCTGAACATTAAATGGTTTGCAGTGTTATATGGACTCATCTGCAGTTCTCTCCTGATCTTTTGGTCATTTGCGTGCTCATGATGACCACTGCCTACTGGTTATTACATTACAGAAAGTATCTGCTTAGTGTGTACGGATGAAGTGGTTTATCCTCCTTGTGAACAAGTGGCACCTACTCACTGATGGCTGATTTGTATTTAATTTTAGCTTTACACACCGGGTAGAAATAGTTTTTGGAAATGGAATCATCCTTACTTACTTAGTATTGAGTGATTTCCCTTTGTATTTAAAGTAGAGCATTTTGGAAACCATTATAGTGGTACTCCAGTGATATAGGGTGCTTTCACTGTGCTCTCACACTGTGTCAGTTAAATTGGTCTGGACCACGAAAAATATGATACATTAATAGCCCTGTTTCCAACCACACGTTTTTATGCAAATAAAGTAATATCAAATGAAAAATGCCCAATGGAGACCGTAAAATTTGGTTGAATTTCATAAATTTCAACACACAGTTTGTACGTCAGATCTCATCAGATTTTCTCTTATCGGTATAAACAGCTTAAGCGATAAGCAAACGTTATTTGCCGATCAACCAATGAATGGAGATTATGTTTTAGGTCATTTTATGGTTGCAATCCGCCATTAAACGAAGAAGAAGTGTTTCCACCACGTATTTCCGTTTTCTTGGCAGACATGCCGGGTGTCATCCAGACAGATATAAGTGAATGAAAGAGGAGACAAGAGAATTTTTTAATTTACAATTTACAAGGCAAATATAACAGCTATTTTGGATTGGTTGTCTGGCATTTACGCGTCTCTTTTATATAGACCTTAGTGGTCCCCTAATACTGTATCTGAAGTCTCTTTTATATAGACCTTAGTGGTCCCCTAATACTGTATCTGAAGTCTCTTTTATATAGACCTTAGTGGTCCCCTAATACTGTATCTGAAGTCTCTTTTATATAGACCTTAGTGGTCCCTAATACTGTATCTGAAGTCTCTTTTATATAGACCTTAGTGGTCCCCTAATACTGTATCTGAAGTCTCTTTACCAAAATTCAGCCCTTGAGCAGAATTACAGCCACTAAACCACAATGAGCTTCTCTTAGGATGTACCATTTCTGAGTCTGTAGAAGGAGGAGAAAGGGGGGGCAAGATGGAGGTTGGGGGTGTGGCCTTGACCAACTGACACTTTGCTTGTTTGAAAGCCATGATGGATGGGCCACATTCTCTGTGCGGGCAAAGCAGCCCCTTATGACCTAATAAGGGGCAAATGAAAGCTCAGATCAGCCCATCTGAGCTTTCCTTTTTTCAAAGACAGAGCAGGATACCCAGGGCTCGGTTTACACCTATCACCATTTCTAGTCACTGGGGGACCATATGCGGGCTGGGGGAACGCATATTAATGTTTAAAAAAAACTCCTAAAGTGAAGATGTACATTGGCAGAGCACCACCCGCTGTACCTCTACTGAGGTAGAGTTACTCCTGTCATTCTTCCCCACTCATGTATACAGGGAGAACTGGCAGAAACCGGTTATTTACTTAATTAAGACCATACCACGCAGTTTGTTTGTTTCCCAACCTAAAGACAAGACAGGGCAACCTTTGACTTGTCAGTTAAAAAGGTCATGAGAGTAGATTGATTGCTTGTATTAAAAAAAATATGTTCCCATGTGATCTATTTATATCACATCTTAATCAAACACTTGTATTGACACACCTTGTTTTCACTCGCAGCGATGCCCCTGTTTGATTGATATGCCTCAATTCTTTGCCAAGCGTCTTTTTCCCCTGCTTTTTCCCCTCAGGACACACTTCTGAGAGCGTAAATACAAAATCAGAGCTGGGGAAGTGAGGAGAGAGAGCCAGGAGAGTTTAAGCACAGTGGAGCAAGTCAGCAAAAACAATGAGAAGATTGTGATTCTGTGTTTGAATTTTGCGATGAACAAATTCCTCTGGAGCCAGAGTGGAGGTATTTCAGTATAAACCTCCCCTAAATGCCCCTGTGTGCAGCAAACAGCAGCAGTTGCAGGGTGTTGATGGAAAAAAAGTTTTATGTCCCAATAAAAGCTGGTTTACTGCAGACTAACTGGGTGTGTATTTATATCTATAAAAATAATTTTAAAAAAACAGAGGGAGGACTCAGAGGCGTGCATGCTTTCTAATTCAGAGAAATGGGCACATGTGTGCACAAATGAACAAATAAAGTCCTCTCTGAATAGACTTTCTGAAACAAATGGGAAGCCTTCAATGCCCTGCTGGTCAGAGGTGAGCTGAGCAACGAGCTTTGCTGGTAAATGTGATCCCTAGCTCTCACTGACAGTTAGTGAGTCTGTGATTCTAGGACAAATAGCCAAAAACAAAGCCAGAATCTTCTTATTTACCCCCCAAACTGAAATGCACCACTCAGTCTGAGGCTCCACCCAACATTTCAAAGTGGGATATCAAAGACGTTCATGTCCTAAGTTTTTTTTTTTTTTTTCTCTGCTCAGTTTTATTTTGAAGGTAGGAAATAGACATTTTGAGCATATCAAACACTTTATTTCCTGCATTCTGGTGAATTCTGCAACAATGTATGCCTTTTCTCCATCAAGTCATGGCACAAATGTCTTTGTTTATATAAAGTACATTGGTTGAACAGTCATAAGACAGACACAAGAAAGTTATTCCTTTTGGGGGGGGGGTGACTGGGAGACAAACAGACCTAAACTGGTCTCTGCAAACAACCGCCCTGCGGTGAAGATGCCCCCGGCACAGCTGCTGTTTCCCTTAAATGGGAGAGCTGCATTGGTTCTTGCGTGGAAGTATATAGCTGTTATTCAGGATGCTAACCATGTGTTTTCTATGTGTGTATGTTGGCGTATTTGGGCAGCGTGTTATTCTGGTTTGTTGAGCTTTAACTGGGCAGCACTTCGGAGAACTCCTTACGGTAACCTCTGACCAAAACATTGGCTCCACTTCGTCATAGTGGTACTGCTGCCCTGCTGTAGAAAAAAAATGGCCCGTCTGGTCACTGAATAATGGCAACCAGATTCAGGGCAACCAACAGGGCTGCTGCATTACAAAAAAAACTCCATCTTCTCAAGTAATTTCTTTTCCACTCATTTCAAGTAAGATGTTTTTTTTTATGGAAGGATTGTCTGCCATTTGAAAAGGGAAAGACTGAAGCAGACTGCTGCTCTAGAATCAGGAAAACTGAAAAGTAAAACGAGCTGACAGGCATTTAAAAAAGATTGAGATTTTTTTTTTTAAGGATTACATATCAGACCCAAATTACTTAATAAGAAGTTGATTTTATACAGCATTCTGAGTCGGTCAAAATGTCACTTTTCTACCATGAATGAAATACATTGAGCACTAATTGATGTTTTGACATGAAATTGCGAACAAGAAATTGGCCATTTTCTTTAGGGTTAAGGTTTTAGTCTATATGGTCAATGCTTAATTTCTGGTATTGTTCAGGTGTCAGATGTCCCTCACCTTTCTCTTTCTTTGTGTTTAAATTAAAAACGGAGGTTGAATTACAATGAGTATGGTTAGTTGCTCCAAGCGGCGCTGGACGCCGCCCAAGATGATTGTGATTGGTTTAAAAAAAATGCAACGACATCTACCGCTGGGAACACATAGGAAGAAACAGAGGAGAACCTGCTGCAGTGCGTGGGCCGCACCTGATTGGATTGTATAACATAAGCTATGTTTCCATCCACACGTTTTTATCCAAATGAAGTGATATCGAATGAAAAATGCCTTATGGAAACAATAAAATTTGATTGAATTTCAGTCTCATCTGATTTTATCTTGATCGATATTCGGCTTATGTGATAAAAGCTGATGGAAACGTTATTTGCTGAACAAATAATAATTGCGATTAAGTTTTAGGTCATTTTATGGTTGCAACCCGCCACAAAACAAAGAAGAAGAAGAAGTTTTAGTTCATTTCCCTCAGTATTTCTTCTCTGTCTGCACACATGGAGGGTGTCAACAAAGCCAGATGGAAGTGGACGGACAAGGAGACGAGAGACTTTCTGAATTTAATTTATCAGGAACTCGTAAAGGAAATGGCCGACAAAGGTTAGGACAAGCTGTGGGACGTCCTCCGGAGAAAATGGAAGGCGCTCAAACTGCAAGACATGTCTCAAAAAAGAGTCTCACAGCGGTGAAAGACAAGTTTATCTGCATCGTCATAGCGATGTGTTGATAGCGTCATTGTTTTCTTATTATAGCTTGATATGTTGCTGTCAGCTGGCACCTAAGCACTATTACAACAATATTGATCATGTGTTGGTAGACGGCCTATCCATTTTGTCTAGAATAACTTTTCCCAAAGGTTTGTTGAATGTTGTGCGATTCAGTGTGAAAATGAATGGAAACACCTTAAAATGTCTAAAATCAATTTGATATACCAATTTGATTGCAGAATAGCATGTGGCGTCATTACCACAGGTTTTTATTCACTTTAAAGCCGTTGGATGGAAACACACTTTCACCAGCTTTAGAGTTTTTTTTTACCGAACTTCAGATAATTTGATTGACAAGTAGATGGAAACTTATCTATAGGCGCCGATATTGAAATTCTGCATCATGGCGCGTCGTGGTTATTCGCGGTGCTTATGCCTCCAGTGTGTTTGGGCCGTTAAATATATTGATTTTTTTTTATCAGAAATGCCAAGTCCATCCAATCATGTTTTATGCACCCGTCCCTCCTGCAGGGATGCTCACCCACATCTGCTGTCGTGTGGATTTCTTTCGTTTCTGTCGTTTTTAGCCTTGGAGATGACGCAGCAAAGCCCCGTAGGCTTCACTTCAGCATCAAAAAATATTTGCATAACATAATCGTTTGCTCGATTTAAAGTCCACGGTAATTTTGACCAAAGTGCCCCGTGGTTAAGTTCTGCTGTGGCACTCCTTTTTTCTCATGAACACAGAGACAAAGATGAATAATGTGCATCGCAAGCTTGAACGCACCACAGTCACTGATGGCGGTGGTACTAATGCAATGCACTGTGAAAACCTCTCTGGAACATATTGAAAGTGCCCCCCCCTTCTTCCTAACATTGAGCCCCTGAGTGTGTGTGATGTGTGTGAGGACTGGAGGCAGACGCAGCCGTGATGACATGGTTGCCCCTGCAGAACAAGTGACAGACCAGCCAGACCACCCACATAGAGCGCTCTCTGATACGGCAGACATCGCCTGCTCAATCAGCGGGGACATTTATATTGAGGATGTTTAACTGCATGAACAAAAGAAGTAGCATCACCGCAAACATGTCCAACATGGGAAATGGGGACATTTCTCATTAACATGAAACAGATTATACAGCGATTCTGCAAAAATGACAGAGTGAAGTATAATGTATCTTTAAATCCAACTTTGCTTTGTAATTCTAAAAAACTTTTGTGGTCAACACACTATTTATGTTGTGCTGAAGATGAGAGACTGGCTAAACGCATCTTATCCATTTGCAACTCCCAAAAGGCTGCAAATTGTTTTCTCGTTGACATCTTCAATGACAGGTGAGCATACATTTTTAAAGTTGGAATTTGTCCGTTTTTGTCAGTTTTATCCATCTAGCTGACACCTTTACCCAGAGCATTCAGAGGGATTTAACCCTGTTGTCCATGTTGTCCTCGGGTCTAATTGACTTTTTTTCCTATATTAATGTTCTTTTTAATTACCCGAAATAACATGATTGATTCCACACAACGCTCTTTGACAAATCTCTACTTTCATTCATTTTGGGGCATCATATTCAATTTTATAGCATTGGAAAAACAAATTAAAGTGGTTTGGAAATAGTATTGAGTAAAAGTTGACATATTCCAGTCTGTGATTATCCATCAACATACATTCCTTTAATTTTAGTCTAAATAATTCCTAATTTCTGCTTTTCTAACTCAAACATTAGGTATAATTTCCTGTAAATGAGGTTTATTGATCATAACTTCCAAAAATAACTGTAAAACTAAAACATTGAAAAAAAAGTGTAAAAACGGGACAAAAACATAAAAAAAGTTAAAAACATCTATAAAAAGCGTCGACAAAAGTGTTGATTTTAAATTTTGACATGAAGAAAACACAAGGGCTGATTAATAGTGTGCTCTAAAACTCCTCAGCCACAGCTTTCCTCAGTTTAGCGCCTAATTAAGACCACTTATGTAAATGAAGTCAAGCCCATTTTTCCAAACAAAATACTTAAGGCTCAATTTAAGTACAGATTACTGGTGTCTGCCGGGCGAAACATATGGCAAGCTGTTCCATCAGGCTGTGGTTCCCCGGTCCCCGCGCAGCACAAGAGGTGTCGACAGAAAGTTCTGGCATGACTCCTCTTGCTCTGTGGCTTCTTTTATACGTCGTAAAGCAGCACAAATATAAGGAGGCTCTCGATACATGACTCTCTGTCGCAGTTCTATAATATTAAGCCTCGACCTCCCCACTAACTGTGACAAATATGGTCATACGTTAAAGTGGGGATGTTATTCACGCTGATATGCGATCCGCTTGTAGTCATCAGCTGACTTGATGTTAGTCTCGCATTGCCGGACCTTCCTCCACAGCAATGGGAAGGAGGGTCTGGCTAGTCCACACAACATTCCGGGATGGGAGAAAAACATGCTCTGGTTCATTGGCATTTCTTTAAACCAATCACAATTGCCTTGGTTGGCACTAGGCACCAGACAGGTGCCTCTGCAAAATAGCCTCGGGAAGGAACTTGTTTTGGTGGAACATGTGTACTTTCAGAAGTAGTTTTAGTGATGCAACAGGAAACTCAGGTTGGACAGATAGTCTAGCTAGCTGTCTGGATTTACCCTGCAGAGATCTGAGGAGCAGGTAACCATAGTCCTCAGATTGGACAGATAGTCTAGCTAGCTGTCTGGATTCACCCTGCAGAGATCTGAGGAGGAGCTCGGAGTAGAGCCGATGGTCCTTTGTGTCGAAAGGAGCCAGTTGAGGTGGTTCGGGCATCTGGTAAGGATGCCTCCTGGGGGTCCCCCTAGGGAGGTGTTCCAGGCACGTCCAGCTGGAAGGAGGCCTTGGGGAAGACCCAGGACAAGGTGGAGAGATTATATCTCCAACCTGGCCTAGGAATGGCTCGGGAAAGGGAAGTTTGGGGTCCCCTGCTGGATCTGCTGCCCAGACGCCACTGACCAAGTGTCAGTATTTTTCAAGTTAGGCGTGAGAACAGGTTGCCCACAGTGTATTTTGAGAGACAAAGGGCTTTGTCAATGCTCGGACCTGTTGCATTTGACATTTTGTCCCTTGCCTCTTCTCATTTATCCAAACACCAGCATGGGATTGGAGTGATAAACTGCTGGAGGTTAGACAAGCCTCTGTAATTGTCTGTAGCATGATGGATCACACCTCTGCACTCAGCAGCGTGTTGTGTCTATGCCTTTGAGACTTTGGTCATACAAGTAATTAAATGCCTTCAATGGGCCGGGCCTGCTAGCTGGAGAAAAACCACAGTCTCTCTCCTTCCATCCTTCCCTCCCCTCCCTTCCCTCCCTCCCTTCTACTCTCTAAACTCGACTTGCAGGCTCCGGCATTCCTTTGGCCTGACTGCATTAAACTGTGCTGAATTATAATTAATTAGTGGTTGGAAAAAAATAGAGGCTCGGCTGGCTTAGAGAAAATTATATACTGTGCTTCCAGAGAGTAAAACATAGAGAGAGGGACGGGCCTCTGCTTCTGCAGAGCAGAAAATCCAGACTAACTTTAGTCTCTTCAAGGCCCCTATAGCAGCAACATGTACAAACTCATGATACTAAGCAGGACACAAAAGAGGAAAGAACATATTAGAGGTGAACCCTGTAAATTCCCTTTGAAAACATGTATTTAAAGACCGCCGGTGACCCAAATGATTTTTGCCTTTAACAGCAGAATCTGGCATAAAATAGAGCTAGTCGATTTTGAAGTTGAAAACAATAAGGTTTAGATTGACACTGCCTAAGTTGATATTTTTGGCATGCCAAAGTAAAGCTTCAAGTAACTTCACCGCCGTTAGGCCGCCCAGCCACACTCTCATTTTGTTGAAAAGAAAAAGCTTAATAAACTGTCATCATTCAAAAGCATACCCAATGGAGTAAACGGTACAGTGCATTCTAAGATTACTGACAGACATGATGAAACACATTTCCAAAAACACCTCTGGACATTTCTCTGGCTTTCATCCCAAATAGTTTACTGGGTGCACTCACACTCCCAAAGAATTTCTTTTGTTCAATTAAGCAAATTAATCCAGGTCATGCTTTATTCATGCTCTGGTTTAGGATCCATGCTGAAATGCCTCGGCAGCAGTTTTGTTGTATCTAAAATGTTCATGACATGTGGCGTTTGTTTTTTACCGCTGGAGTTTTCTAAATGTGTCACACAAACACATTTTTATGTCCTATTTAACAGGGAACCCAATTGAAATTCCGTATAGGAGAAGTGCACCTGTTTTCAATTCTGTCATCTAATTCATATTGACTAGAACAATGACTGACTGATATTTTCATTTATGTTTAAAGGTCACATGACATGGTGCTCTTTGGATACTTTTATATAGACCTTAGTGGTCCCCTAATACTGTATCTGAAGTCTCTTTTATATAGACCTTAGAGGTCCCCTATTACTGTATCTGAAGTCTCTTTGATGTAGACCTTAGTGGTCCCCTAATACTGTATCTGAAGTCCTTTAAAGCAAATGATCACCATTAAAGACTAGCAGCATTGCTATTGAATTATATGTCCAAAATATGAATAGGTGTGGACTTTTTGTCTTCGAGTCATTGGTTTTGATTCCCAGCTCTTTCCAAAAGGTACAGTATATACATGATCACCTTGTGCCAACCTGTTTCCATTTAAATCCATCACGTTTCCCCCAGAACACTAATAAGCAACCCCAGCAGGTAGAGCCCAAAAGAGATAAGGTTTTGTGATGTGTACTGTGCTATGGGCAAATGTAGGTGGAACTTACAGTGAGGAAAATAAGTATTTGAACACCCTGCTATTTTGCAACTTCTCCCACACAGAAATCATGGAGGGGTCTGAAATTGTCATCGTAGGTGCATGTCCACCGTGAGAAATCCAATGTATGAATCCTGCTTTCATGTATGTAACTTACCATCTTAACCAGCTTCCAACATGTAAAAGAAGAAGTGCCTGAAAGCTGAACTGTGAGGAGTGAACTGGAGGCTGTTTCCTGCAACACATTTCCAACCCACCCTTTGTATGATGAAATCACAGCTCTGCTCACTTTCTTGCTGTCATGCCTTCTGTCAGGAGTGTGTATTTAGTTCTTTCAGCCCTATGGTCCCTTAACGCTATGCTCCCTCAGCTCTGTTACCTCAACTCATGTTCCCTCAACCGTATGTCCCCTCAACCCTGTGTTCCTTTAACCCTCCTGTTGTCCTGGGGTCAAATTTGTCCCGTTTTTAAGTTTCTACATCAGAAATTTGGGATTCTTTCATCCAAATATTACATGGATGGTTCCATGTAACACTTCTTGCAAGTTAAACGAAGGATCAGTTCACTACTGTATTGAATTTTGGGTGTTTTATTTCCCCCAAAAAAACTTTGACAAAAGAAAAAAAATTATATAATTTCATATAAATTAGGTTTCTTGACCACGAATTTGAAAAAGAAAATAGTGTAAAACTACTGGTAATATATTGTGGTGTTAGTGATGTGTACAGTATACTTATGGTAGTGTTACAAAAATGAACAAAATGTTGAAAAAAAGCATTACAAAAAAAAGTCTCTCAAACGCATCAAAAAAGCGTCAAAAAAGTGTTGAAAAAGCGTCAAAAAATTGGTCATTTTCAGTATTGACCTGGAAGGACAACAAAAGGGTTAACCCAATGTCCTTTCAACCCTATGTTCCCCTTAGTCTATTTCCCCTCAACCCTATAGTCCCTGTGTTCCCTATGGTCCCTCAGCCCTATGGTCCCTATGGTCCCTCACCCCTATGTCCCCTCAACCCTATGGTCCCTCAGCCCTATATTCCCTCTGGTCCCTCAGCCCTGTGTTCCCTATGGTCCTTCAGCCCTATGTCCCCTCAACTCTATAGTCCCTCAGCCCTATGTTCCCTATGGTCCCTCAGCCCTATGGCCCCTCAACCCTATGGTCCCTCAGCCCTATGTTCCCTATGGTCCCTCAGCCCTGTGTTCCCTATGGTCCCTCAGCCCTATGTCCCCTCAACTCTATAGTCCCTCAGCCCTATGTTCCCTATGGTCCCTCAGCCCTATGGCCCCTCAACCCTATGGTCCCTCAGCCCTATGTTCCCTCTGGTCCCTCAGCCCTGTGTTCCCTATGGTCCCTCAGCCCTATGGTCCCTCAGCCCATGTTCCCTCTGGTCCCTCAGCCCTATGGTTCCTCAGCTCTATGTTCCCTCTGGTCCCTCAGCCCTATGTTCCCTCTAGTGCCTCAGCCCTATGGTCCCTCAGCCCATGTTCCCTCTGGTCCCTCAGCCCTATGTTCCCTCTAGTGCCTCAGCCCTATGGTCCCTCAGCCCATGTTCCCTCTGGTCCCTCAGCCCTATGGTTCCTCAGCTCTATGTTCCCTATGGTCCCTCACAGGGCCTAATTTTCTTTTCTTTTTTTAGGATAATGTTTTGGACCATTTTTGTTGACAGGACAGCTGAAGAAAGGATAGGAGGGGATAGACGGACCACAAGGCCTAATTTGAGGGGAAATCTCTGAGGGAATTAAGGGCTGAGGGAACATGTCATCATAAATACATCCCTGTACATATTCTTCACTTGCACAACAATACATTCCATGAGCGGGCTGAACAAAATTATTTATATCAAGTTTGATTTTGTAATTAGGACTATAAATCTCATATTTCTTTGAAAGCTTAGAAGTATCTGATTTGGCGTTAAATAAACAAACATGGGATGCCTCAAATACTCGTAGAGTGCAAGATATACTGTTACATTTTTTGTGGATCACCATGATACTGTAGCGGTGGCCATTGTTTCACTTTGATTGCACATGTTTCAGACATTTCATAATACATGCATCACAGTGTTTCATAATAATGGAAAAAGAAAAAAACTCACATATTCGTTTTAACGCCACTATTATCTGTTAACATCAAGCACATCTCCTTCTCTTGTTAGGCGCTCACTTCAACCTTGCTTAAGCCAATCAGGCATCAAAGCTGCCAGGCGTCTTCTAAACCTCAGCTCTGAGAAAGCTGCTGACAAAGACTCTAATGCAGGATTTATCCATCAATCAGTGGATGCAGGATGACATAAATTGCAGCTGAGTCCGCTCAAAGTCATGAAAAATGTATGTCGGTATCTCCATCCGACTCAAATATCTTTGCTGGATAAAATATTGTTTTGTCAGAGTTGTTCAAATCAATGTCTGAAAGCTGTCCGCCAGCTAGAAGGACTGACAAGATATTTAAAAGCATTAAAGATTTATTTTAAATTGTTTTGTGGAGATGACAGAGTATTTTCTTCATGCCTTTTATGTTTTATGAGAGAGCCAGAGAAAAGGATGAAATATGGCACTGCGGAGGTACAAGTCATGATTCGGATGTAAAGATTCAGTCGGCCGGCATTCAGGCGTCAAACCTTCCTATTCGTCATTAATGTGTTTAGTTTCCCAGGTCAGCATAATTCAAATTCAAATAAAGATTAAGTATACTCTATTTGTATAAAGACATTGGAATATTGATGCTGGTCAGTGTTCAGTTTCTTCCCTGAATCATAGGGAGAGTGGGGTAAGATGAGCCAGTTATTACTTATGGATCTCCAGGCAAGGGAAATTGAGACAGAAGTCCAATGTAACTGTTAATTTGGGATGTGGACTATCAACTGGAATATAAGAAGGCTCTGCCTTGAAAGTATGACCTCCTCTCTTTTGTTTCATTTTTGTTTATTGTAATGAAAATGAAGAACATATATATATATATATATATATATATATACTATATACCACATAATTATGGTGGGCGTACAGTGGCTGATATTAAAATAAACCTTTATCATTTAAACCCCATACATTATGATGTCCGGCACACTTAAAAATTATTTTTAAAAAAACTTTTTTTTTTGGGGGGGGGGCGGCTTGTGGGCCTTGTGGTTATCAAGGAGTAGTGACTTCTGCTGTTCCACTGTACCCTTCTGTTTTGACTTTCTCTACCTCCTTTTTTCATGTACCTCCACAGTGATGACCTGTCAATATTTCTGTCCTTCGCCACTGATCCGATGGATTTTCCGCCCTCAACATCAATGGCTGCTCTCTCCATCTCTTCTAAGGGTGTTGAGCCCCAGTTGGTTCTTCTTTTGTAGGTTCTTGGCATGATAGCTTTTATGCAATGTGTAATATATGAATAACGGTTGTGTAATACTTTATGTTTGGCTTAAAACTTAACTTCAGTGCCTTATGTTAGGTTAGGTTCAATTCACACCACATCATATGGCTCACTTTGCCCCATAGTCACCATTTTGGTAAAAATGGGTTAGCAATTTGTGCTAACCTTTAGCTTAATGATTTACATTGTTTTATATGTTAACAAATAAGCAACACCATACCATACACAACTTTAGACCTAGATATTTTTATATACCTGAAATGCATTTAATTAACTTTAACAAGCAAAAAAGCTACCTCTTGTCCCACGTGCTTCATAATAGAAATGGAGTCCTTCAGAATGTATGGTCATATGACACCAAATGTGCATAGTTGCCTAGAAAAAGGGGGTGGGTCAACTTACCCACCGGCTCATCTTACCCCACTCTCCCCTACTTTAAATGTGCCTATGAATGAGCTAAATGGAGCGCTAACCCTCTCAAATCATCTTTTGTCATAGTGATGCATTATAAACTGATGCTCCTTTGAGGAGTTGTCAACTAAAAACTGGATTAATTACTGACTTCTTCAACAGACGTTGAATGTACATCCTTGGAGGATAAACAACCAAATACACTTTAATCCAAACTTCCCACGTAGCGTGATTGTATCTTGGTATGTAGTGAACAGTGTGTGTGTATCTGGGAGAGACGGGGGTAAAGGGAGCACAAGGGAGCCCTGTCAGTGTACCATCTGAATACGGACCATTCAAGGTGGCTCGCACAGGCGACAAACACAGGTATTTATCCAGTAGTTTATTTATCCGGTTTAATATGTTTCAAAATGTCTTGTAAAAACGTTGAGCGATGATAACATAATGACTTGTTGGGGTCGGGGCTGCTGGGACTCCTTGTGGGGTCAAAGCTGTCTATTCTCTCTGAGTGAATGGGCCCAATGGGCTCTATGTTGAGTATCCACCACAGGCAACACACACAAAGTTATATTTATCCCCCACACATGTCTCCAGCTAGTTTTTCTTTCGTTGCAAGGTCTCTGAGGCTCTTTTCAAAGTGCCTGTAAATGCTCCTACTGTAGCCTTGGTCCCTAATAACACAGGGTTGCTTGACATTCTCAAAGTCTCCTCTGTCTTGTTGAATCACAGCCCCCCTCCCGCTAACAGTATTCCTTTTTTATGTGCTCTCATCTATGAAATTTTTCAACCTTTTTAGCGTCACATTGCATTTAGGTACACAATAAATGTTGGCCCACCTAGTTTTTGTCACTTTTTACAAGCTTTTAGACTTTTTAAGTTTTTGGCCCCATTTTTGATGTACCAGGTAAATGTACCAGAGTCTGGTAGGACCGGGCTAATGGACCAGAGTCTGGTAGGACCGGGCTAATGGACCAGAGTCTGGTAATGGACCAGAGTCTAGTAGGACCAGGCTAATGGACCAGAGTCTGGTAGGACCAGGCTAATGGACCAGAGTCTAGTAGGACCAGGCTAATGGACCAGAGTCTGGTAGGACCAGGATAATGGACCAGAGTCTGGTAGGACCAGGCTAATGGACCAGAGTCTGGTAGGACCAGGCTAATGGACCAGAGTCTGGTAGGACCAGGCTAATGGACCAGAGTCTGGTAGGACCAGGCTAATGGACCAGAGTGTAGTAGGACCAGGCTAATGGACCAGAGTCTGGTAGGACCTGGTAATGGACCAGGCTAATGGACCAGAGTAGGACCAGGTAGGACCAGGCTAATGGACCAGAGTCTGGTAATACCAGGCTAATGTACCAGAGTGTAGTAGGACCAGGATAATGGACCAGAGTCTGGTAGGACCAGGATAATGGACCAGAGTCTGGTAGGACCAGGCTAATGGACCAGAGTCTGATAGGACCAGGCTAATGGACCAGAGTGTAGTAGGACCAGGCTAATGGACCAGAGTCTGGTAATACCAGGCTAATGTACCAGAGTGTAGTAGGACCAGGACCAGGCTAATGGACCAGAGTCTGGTAAGGACCAGGCTAATGGACCAGAGACCTGGCTAATGGACCAGGACCAGGCTAATGGACCAGAGTCTGGTAGGACCAGGCTAATGGACCAGAGTCTGGTAATACCAGGCTAATGGACCAGAGTCTGGTAGGACCAGGCTACTATTTTTTTCTGTTGATAAAAATATGACAAGATGCACCATTTGTGACTAAAAAGTGACACACAACAGCAACACCAATAACCTGTTTAAACTTCATAAAACAACACACACCCTTAGAAGATTAGGGAATCTTAAAAAAGAATGCAAATGTGCATGTTTTTGTTGGTATTTTATTTTATTCATTTTTATGTTATATTTCTTTATTGTATTATTAATTAATAAGTATCCTCTATAATAGTGTACAATTGTTTAATGTTCACATTTTTATTTACTTGTACTCATATTTGGTTTTGTAATAAATTCCTGTGTGATGATCTTTTTTTCTAAAAGGCCCTTATTTGAAAAAATAAATCAAATATCCCCAACCCCCAAAACAATGAGGCCTATAAATAATATCCTACAATAATCCAACAGCTCAACAGGCAGTATTGGCCACTCTGCATTCATAAGGTGCAGATACTTGTGTAAGAGTGAGCGAGAGTCTAAGTGTTGCATGAGGGTCTGATTGTTAATCTATCTTAGCAAGGACAGAATTTTGAGGGGAAACAGTAAATATCTAAGTCAGCATAAACATCCTAACTATACCTTCGTTAATAAACTTGCATCTTCGGTAGCACTCTACTATCTGGAAAATAAAAGAGAAAAAGAGAAAAATGCCTGAAATTGTAAGTTAAAATAAGAGGCTGCTGAGTGACACCGTGCGTTGGGCCTGGTAGTGTGTCGTGCTCTGGTTCTGGAGGATGGTGTTGATGAGGGCCTTCTCGGCAGCAGTGATTAATGTGGTGCCCTGAATGCCGCGGCTTCCACATTACACAGATAACGGTTTTCTGCCTCCTGTCAAAGTCCCGGCCCGGGAAGCAACTGAAATGTACAAATAAATAAATAAATAAATAAAGGGAATATAGGTTTTCACACAAACACTTGCAGTTATGTGCTGCTGGCTTGTGTCCACCGAGACCCAAATGCATTTGTGAAGCACACACACACACACACACACACGCACACGCACACACACACACACACACACACACACACACACACACACACACACACACACACACACATTTGTGCTCATGTCCACACACAAGCAAATGAAACTGCTTTTAGTGTACGCTCTATTGTCCTCTGTCTGTCTCTCTCACACACACACACACACACACACACACACACACACACACACACACACACACACACACACACACACACACACACACACACACACACACACACACGTGAATGTCATGGCTTTCATTTTCCATTGTGCGACGGGTGACCCTAAATATTTACACTGCTTGGCAGAAGCAGTGCCCAGGGATTTGGGTCTTGGTGAGCAGTGAGCTCCCATTACGCAGAGACAGGGGTCCAATAGTAGCTGTGAATATGTCAAGCGTTTATTTGTGTAGCGGAGTTAACCACAGTTCATACAGTGTGCTTCATTGTCAATCGCACAAAACTGCACTCTATTTTTCAAATTCTTATCTTTGCTTGTATAAACACTGTTGGTATATGGTGCTGGCTGTTGTAACACTGGCTTATGTTGGACGATGATACACACAGACAGACAGCCAGACTGTGAGACCCCGAGCCAAAGCGTCTCAACATGAAGCTCTGCTTGCTAAATGGCATTCAAGCCCAACTGGCGAAAAATTGGACTTACAAGGCATCTCTTGCTGACTTTACACTGAGTTACTCATGAGCAGTCTTTCAACATGTTAGCATTTGTTTATGGGTTGCATTAACAGGCGGACGTTATCATTTAGTTACATAGCCTCACAAAGCTGCTTGCATGGCTTTAGACTTCCCAGTTTAGTTAAATGAGCAATGGCAACATTTAAAAAAATATATTATTTATTTATTCCTGCAGCATACACAGTTAAATGAATGGTTAAAATACTGGCAGGAAGTGAACCCTGCGCTCTTGCATGAAAGTCAGACAGACTCCACGCCTCTCCAACACTCTTTGGAGGACGTAAATCATGCTGCAGCATCATCCAGTGTGAACGTAATTTCTCGGAAGACTGGGCTGACTTAAAGTTCCCATGACATGGTGCTCTTTGGATGCTTATATATAGACCTTAGTGGTCCTCTAATACTGTATCTGAAGTCTCTTTTATATAGACCTTAGTGGTCCCCTAATACTGTATCTGAAGTCTCTTTTATATAGACCTTAGTGGTCCCCTAATACTGTATCTGAAGTCTCTTTTATATAGACCTTAGTGGTCCCCTAATACTGTATCTGAAGTCTCTTTAGTGGTCCCCTAATACTGTATCTGAAGTCTCTCCAGCTACATCCTGCTACGCTTTGCGGTGCCCAGCTACGTCCTGCTGTGGCCTTGACCAACTGCCACTTTGCTTGTTTGAAAGCTCTCTCATGGGCAGGCCAAATTCTCTGGGCAGACAAAGCAGCCCCTTATGACCTCATAAGGAGCAAGATTCTAGATCGGCCCATCTGAGCTTTCATTTTCTCAAAGGCAGAGCAGGATACCCAGGGCTCGGTTTACACCTATCACCATTTCTAGCCACTGGGAGACCATAGGCAGGCTGGGGGAACGCATATTAATGTTAAAAACACTCATAAAGTGGCCAGGTTGGATCAGTGGTATAGCAGGTGCACATGTACTTCAAGATTTATGCCTCGATGCAGAGGTTCAGGGTTTGAATCTGACCTGTGACAATTTCCTGCATGTCTTCCCTGGTGGAAAAGCCCCAGAAAAAACTCATAAAGTGACATTTTCATGCCATGGGACCTTTAACAGAACTAAATGTATTTTTTAACAATTTCTGTGTAATATATACAATTGAGACAATATTTCAGATTCCAAACTACAACGTTTTTCATCATTATTAGGCCAAGCAGATCTAAAACGTTATTTGAGAGCAGGCTACAACATTGTATGTGATGCTGGCTTCACCTTCACATTCTGCTGACTTCAGGCAAACTGTATTTTGGTGCAAAGTAAGCAGCCACATGTCTAATAATGGCAGTTTGCCACAGGACACTGTGTATGACAGGGGCTAAGAGGACAGCAGCTTTGCCAGGACACTTGTCACCCTCTCAGAATGTTGAAGCCAGGCCTTGACAATGTCTTAGTGATGCCGAGAGTCAGTGTGCATATGTGCATATAGCCTGCATCATCTCTGCAAGTGTTCCAATATTATTCCTGTGTGACGCAAAAGTCCTTCTCCTAAACTGAGGAATGTTGAACCCAATAACAAAATGACTCCTCTGTGCCTATTTTTCTCTGATATAATTTGCTTGAGTTTTATTGGTGTTGGCCTGTCTGGGCTTCTGTGCTTGTGGAGAGCTATTAACTTTAACAGGGCTACTTTGTCTAGCCGAGAGTGAGACAGACGGACAGACTGGTGGGCAGATTGGCAGAAATGTCTTTAGAAAGCAAGACAG
Organism: Etheostoma perlongum; assembly: GCA_026937815.1. Classification (NCBI taxonomy): domain Eukaryota; kingdom Metazoa; phylum Chordata; class Actinopteri; order Perciformes; family Percidae; genus Etheostoma; species Etheostoma perlongum. The sequence continues at coordinate 24,207,725 of CM049390.1, forward strand.
GGTAACAGGCAGTTAAAGCCCATCTTACTGTTCAGCATAAACCAGTTGACAGTCCCTTTAAAAATATATAGAAGGTGGCTCTTTCCAAAGGTATCCATGACACGTAAATGCATTTGGTTGTGGGTTTTTAAAGCAGAAAAACCCGAAACCCTCACTTGTAACTCTCTCAGTTAGAGAAATAATTAGCAAAATCTGAAATAATTACACCAGAAATGAACACTCTACATGCCCTGTGGGGTTCCACTCTTATTCAACATGCATTTAAATGGACTGATTTAACATTTGCCAAATCTGTCTCATATATCCATGTGAGAGTAACAGTTATATACCCAGCTTATTCTGGGTTATAGTCAGAAACAAACTGGAAACATAGATCTTGATTCCTGAGGTTTTTGACATTTTGTGACCAGGCAAGAAAATGAGTTTCTGCTTTTGCAATTTCTAAAATTCAAGCCCATCCATTTGTCACTGTTATGTGCACATTCCTTAACGGAGTGTGAAACATCTGAAGTGGGAGTAACCGGCACATTGTCAGGAAAAGGATAAGTCTCTTTAAAATGTGAGAGACTGAGTGATCAAAGTGCCAAGGTGTCAAACAGGTGCTCCAACAAAACCGAGAGAGCCGACAAAGAGGTTTTGGGAGTTACACCGCCATTGATTGGTTCTCTGATGATTTTGATCATTTGCCGACAAATCTCCCTCTTCGCCTCGTTGTGGCGAGGTTCCCCTCTTCTTGTCCATGTGGAGTGCCATGCATGCCGACCTGTTGGTTCTTAGCCAGCTGCTGAGTGAATGAGAACTGGCTCACCCTGCATTTGGCCAATTGTTCCCTCCCCCAGGCCTTGGATTGGAGAGCTTTTTGTTTGGCGCTGCTTCCCGGTCAAAGACATCTCTCCTGGGCTGTTGTTGACCATCTGTTGGCCCCCGGTGCTCAGGCAGACCATCACCTCATCACTGCAGCTATGTGGCCGGGGCAGCGGCAATGTGCTGTGTGAATGGACCATGTACAGACATCCCCACATGGGGACTGGAATCATAAAATAGTCAATTAGTAATATATTCCCTTCTGGGAAAGAGCACACACATCTTTTCTTTTACATGTATCACAGGCTGCTGGCCTAAAATAGTTATATGCTTTATATAATGTCAGTTTATAATAGTTAATTCTGCCTATTCCACAGTTAAACCAGATTCTTAAATGAGATATAAAATTAACAGTTTTTCTTCCTTCGTCCAACACCTACTATAAAAAGGTCTAATATAAAGAAGTTGTTGTCATAACTGCTACTAAAGTGCTGCAGTATTTCATATATGGAGGACTGACAATCTAAGACGTGTCTCGGTATCCATTTAAAGTGCCCATATTATGCTTTTTGGCTTTTCCCCTTTCCTTTATTGTGTTATATATCTTTTTTTGTGCATGTTATAGGTTTACAAAGTGAAAAAGCCCAAAGTTCACCCCTCCAAAAGGACTTACCATCTCCAACAGAAAACCCTGTTCACAAACTGTTCCAAACAGCTCTGTTGTAGTCCAGCTTTTACTTCAGAGACAAACGTGTGTCACGTTATAATGCTAGCCTAGCTGCTAGCATGGCACGCCCTCATACTCTGCTTCTGACTGGCTAGTAGTCCTTACCTAGGTAATGTTAGGGCCCTCATACTCTGCTTCTGACTGGCTAGTAGTCCTTACCTAGGTAATGTTAGGGCCCTCATACTCTGCTTCTGACTGGCTAGTAGTCCTTACCTAGCTGTTGTGCATATGTGACTCCCAACAAAGATGGAACAGAAGTGAGATGTCTCACTCTGTAGCTAAAACAGAGAGCTCAGCACACAGACAAACAAAAATATTGTGTTTTCTGAAAATGAAACCGTGTAAACCTATTCTGGTACAACCTCAAAATACAATTATGAACCTGAAAATGTACATAATATGACCATTTTAACAATGCCTAAAGTCCAGACACTTATTTTAATGTCCTGCATTTTTGCCCATCAAATCCTCACATGCTGTTTTTGTAAAACTCAATATGTGTCCAGTGCAGGAAAGCTTTGTGTTGTCTGCTTATCTGAGGGGACTTTCAGAAATTGGTGTCTTTTTCCTTCAGAATAAACAAAAGTGGCCGCACTATATACATTATTTTTCATATACGTTAATTTTCATAATGTGTGAACTGGCAATCCATGGATTTAGTATTCCACCTCCATAAATCTATGGGACCTGCTAGAGACAGCGGTCAAAATGCAGAAGAGATATTCTGACTATGAATCATGACTATGAGTCAATGGATGGTACACTTAATTTTAATTTGTCCTCAACTTTTGTCCTTCCTTCTAGGTTAATCAACCCATGCTTTGTAAATCATTGCTATCTCACTTGAGAGAGAAGCTAACAATCTTTGTAATGTACGGAGCCCCGTAGATGACATGGAGGGGAAAAAACCCCAGAAAAAAAAAAAAAAAATAACCCAAAGAAAAAAATAAAATAAAAAACATGTACTGGGGACAAACACATTTGCGAGATCTTGACTTTTTTCTGCGAGATCTCGAGTTTTATTTGCATTTTATTGATTTTCATATGCGAGACCTCGAGTTTAATGTTTGTCCCCAGTACATGTTTTTTTTCTTTTTCCTTCCATGTCACATCCAGGGCTCCGTAGTAATGCAGTTTTCTGTTTAAAGAAAGTTAGATCTTTGGGGGTTTTGTGTTAAGTATGCATCTTGAGCAAGGAGGCAGCTAGCCTAGCTTAGCATAAAGACTGGAAACATGGGGAAACAAGCCACTTTAATGTTCTACAACCAACTCTTAAGCTCACTATGAATCATAACCATTTAAGTGGGATTAGTGCTGCTATAGCTTCTCTACATCAACAACAACAACCATTTATCCATCTGTGCAGCCCTAAAATCAGTGGGGCTCCCATTTTATGTCTTGCTAAAATGGCGCCAATTGGACAAGCTGCAACTTCCTGAACCAGATACAGCCTGATATCCAGCAAGCTCAATCTATAAACTTCAATTGACTAAGATGGCAATTTGGTCCCATATCAGTGATTCCTCCCCAGTGAATACACTTGGCTTGGACCCCCCTCTGTGTTGGGTGTCCACAAAAGAAGTTGGTGTAATGGGTGGTGGGGGGGCAATCAGCTAGGGATGGGGGTGATGGTACTAGCCCGACACAATAGCTAATCCACGGGCTAAACACTCAAAGCCCGGATCCATGGGCTCTGATCCTGGCTGCGTGAACAGTAGTCACGACTTGGGGGGACACTGGATAAACAAGGCTCCCCCTACCACTCACAGCCACATTCATGTGTTCATTCACAGGCAAAATGAAGAGTGATACTATTTACAGAATCTGGTCTCTCTCTGCACCTTTATTAACTTTATCTGCATGCAGATGTTGTTTTTTTCTAACAAACAGAGCCCTTATTGTTCAGTCAGATGGTGAGAAACACATTTTGTAATTTCTTTTTCAAGGAAAAATCTTTGGGGTGGTTGTGTGAATTATGACTTGGAGTCTACAATGAGGTATTGACCTCCATTCCAGTACGTCCCCACATGGCATGAAAAATGTTTTATGATTCTCTGCCCAAGGCCAGAACCAATACTATGTTACTAGTTTATTTAAAAGATCCCTTCAGTTAAAAAATAGGTCATTAGCTGAAGTTTTGTTCTTTAAAAAAAATAAAAATCCATATTGAAAGCTTTTTTTTTAAAGCTACAGCAAATGTTCTTTTTTAGCTTCAACCTATATTGAGATAGCAATCATGACAAACCCCATCATCTCTCCTCAATAGAGAGTATGCAGATTTAGCCAATGGCCAAATTAACTTCTGATGTATGGTTTGGATGCATCTTCAGATCCAGAAGTTCATCAATTAAGTCAAATGCCCCTTCCAAACAGGATCGAGAACCAGTTCCAACTTGGAACTGTTTCAAAAATTCAGAATGTGTGTTTGTGTGGGGGTATTTGAGTCCAACCTGCAGCCCTTTGCTGCGTGTCATCCCCCAATCTCTCTGCCACCTGTCCTGTCTATCCACTGTCACCATCAAATAAAGCCCCCAAAAATAATCTTCAAAAAACAAAACGATTCACAATGGAACACAATTTGGATATTTTGGTTTTGAATCCGATCATCGGTTCCAGAAGTAACCTGCACCTGCAAGTTTTGGTTTCTCTACCGGCCACCGTACTTCCAGGCACTTATTGTGTTGCAGCCGCAAAGCACAGTAAGCAGCTAGTGTTCTGATAAAACAGCCCGGTAAAACTGTAAACCACCGCTGAATCAAAATAAAAAAATCTTTCTCTTATCTGTGAAATAAGCATGTGACCCGTGTCAACTCCACAAAGAATCGGAATCGAAAACCGATAAGAACTGGATTTGAAAGTAGATTTGGCATTAGAATCAAAATCCTTAAAAACAAAATAATGCCCAACCCCCCTTTCCAAAAAGGTTTGACTGACCGCCATCCCATCTTTTGCCTCTGGTTGCTAAATTGTTTCTTCTATAAATACGGTTGTGTTCCCATAGTGCGGGTCATTTTGGATCTTGTTCCAGCAGCAGGTTATAGTAGCTGTAGTAAGTTACCAAGTTTTTACAACATATTGATTAGGACTTGGTCAATGTGCCCTCCAGTAAAAAATGTACAGCTCTGTTTGGAGAGTAAAATGATCTGCCTAATCACATAGCTTTCAGCTGTTGGAATTCCCCAGTTGAACTGTTATGCACATCTTTATTATATCTAAATTTAAGATCAATTAAGTAGTTGTCAATCAAAACATATGGTATTTACAACATGTTCTAAAAAGTCAGATACATATTTACTTGTAAAGTTTAATTATTTTTGGAAGTTGTGAATCCTATTTTCGCTTTTTCTTTGAACTATGGTATTGCTTCCTTCTCTACCAAAAAAAAGCTGATTAAAGATCCCACCATCTTTGAGTTTCAGTAATTAGAACTTTAGTAACTCTAAACTGTTGAAATTTGAGGCTATGTTATGCTATCACTCTTATTCATGCTAACAATTTTCAACAACCGTCCCCTCTTTAAAGGTAATTGAAACCCTTCTTTAAAGAGATTACCTACTTTACTTATTCCTTTCTTTGCTCATATCTGGAATCCTGCATCCAGCTTGCCTGGTGTAAGTGAACCATTGCCCCACACTGGGCCTGACAGAGAGTCTAAAATGTTAGGTTCTTATTTTGATGCCCACATATGTCAAATTAGATGAGAGCTTGAACGTAAATAAGTATTGGTTTATATATTGTCATTCATTTCCCTTAAGCAGCATTAGTGGTGATTTACAACCAAACAGGCCGATTAGAGCTGGTTTGGATGTGTTTAATTGTGTGAAGAATAAAATGACGTTGTCAGCATAAAGAGCTATTCTATGATTGCTATCAATCGTTTGAAGGTGTTGTGTTGTTTGAATGTCCTGTTGGATCATATCTCACCATCACTCCGATGGCCACCTGAAGACGTTAAAGAGCCTTTGTTGTATGAAAGGTAGGACCCCATATGGCTCCATGAAGCCCCTCAGTCACCCAGCATACCCCTCCCGCACCTCCCCCCGCACTCTCATGCAGCCCTCTCAGGTTGTTTGCTCAGGCTGTCGCTATGAAGACAGCCCACTCAGTTTGGATGTTCTTTTCCCAGGCGAGAGCTGCTGGCTACATGTTTGCTTTCCCTCCACTATCAAAGGCCACATTCACCTCAGGCCCCAAGGAGAAAAGGGAGCACGCTGTATGAAAGTATGCAGGCCATGGTGGCCAGCGCTACTTTGAAACTAAGTGCCTGTTTGGTATGTGCAAGTAGGCAAGGGTTGTCTTGATGCTTTTTATTTATTTACTTGTGAAGGGAGCTTGCATTCCTCACAAATTAAGACATGGTTTTGTAGGTTTGTGGCATGAATGGTAAATCTTCAATCTATTAGGCCTGCGCCATGTGAAAAAAATATCTAAGTGCAATTATTTTTACCATTATTGCGATTGCTATATGATTCAGGATATTGGAGGGAATGATCATTTTTGTATCGTTCTCATTTACCTTAAAAAATAATTTATTTTTTTCAGTTTTAAATGATTACAGTGTGCTTTTTGCGAGGATCTGTACCAAACAAAGATTCTTTTTCAGCCTATACAGTCTAGTCTCTTTGGTATGTTAGGATTTTATCTATTTTATATATTAGAGTTTATTTTCTTCATGACCACAGGTGAGGGTAGGAACGAAAATTGCCCGGTAGATTGAAAGCTTTGCCTTCTGGCTCAGCTCCCTTTTCGTCACAACTGTGTGATAAATGGCATGTAATACCGCACTAGCTGCTCCGATTCTCCGACCCTCACTTGCAAACAAGACCCCAAGGTATTTAAACTCCTTCACTTAGGGTAAGGACTCACTCCCTACCTGAAGAAAGCACTCCATCGGTTTCCTGCTGAGAACCATGGCCTCAGATTTATAGGTGCTGATCCTCATCCCAGCCGCTTCACACTCGGCTGCAAACCAATCCAGTGAGTGCTGAAGGTCACAGGCCAATGACGCCATCAGGACCACATCATCTGCAAAAAGCAGCGATGAGATCCCGAGCCCACCGAACTGCAACCCCTCCCCACCCCGACTACGCCTCAATATCCTGTCCATAAATATTACAAACAGGATTGGTGACAAAGCGCAGCCCTGGCGGAGGCCAACCCTCACCTGGAACGAGTCCGACTTACTGCCGAGAACCACACAGTTCTCGCTTTGGTCATACAGAGATTGGATGGCCCTGATAAGGGACCCCCTTCTCATTTTCATGGGTCATGACCGAAAGAACGAGATCAAGGGTACAAGCGGCCGAAATGGGTTTCCTCAGGAGGGTGGCTGGCGTCTCCCTTAGAGATAGGGTGAGAAGCTCAGTCATCCGAGAGGAGCTCGGAGTAGAGTCGCTGCTCCTTCGCGTCGAAAGGAGCCAGTTGAGGTGGTTCGGGCATCTGGTAAGGATGCCTCCTGGGCGCCTCCCTAGGGAAGTGTTCCAGGCACGTCCAGCTGGGAGGAGGCCTCGGGGAAGACCCAGGACTAGGTGGAGAGATTATATCTCCAACCTGGCCTGGGAACGCATCGGGATCCCCCAGTCGGAGCTGGTTGATGTGGCTCGGGAAAGGGAAGTTTGGGGTCCCCTACTGGAACTGCTGCCCCCCGCGACCCGATACCGGATAAGCGGATGAAGATGGATGGATGGATGGAGTTTATTTTCTGGTGTAAATGGGTGTCAGAAAATACAGTATAGCAAAGTTAAAATGGAAAATACATTGGACATGGACAATACAATACAGAGAAACAATACAAAAATGAATGACTTTTCACTTGTTAAAATATTCACATGAAAAGCTTTGCTCTCTGACTTGAAAAGAATGTGCTTAAGTCCTGTATTTTTCCCTACCCTCTAAGTCATTAATTACCATTAAAATGAAAAGTGACATAAAAGGCTAGAAAATCTGCAGTGGTGCATGGTTTCTCCCTCCCTCACTTGGTCTTCCCCTTTCTCTCTCACGTCACTCTCTCTGTCTGGAACGTGTGCAGCAGAGCAGGCACCATAGGACTCTTCTGCAGTGATTAATTAGCCAAATGCATTAACACCTCGCAAACCCAGCAAGTGTAATTAGTGCAGAGAATTAGCAAAAATTGGTCAGATTATCTTATCATAGCTTGTTATGAAAGTTAGACGTAAGAGCAAGCTATTACTCAACCTTTGAATAAATCTCCACCCACTTGTAGTACAACCAGACTGATGAAATGCATTTGGACTGCACCCCAGATTTATTCAGTACATCTAATGTGTTTCATTCATAGCTAAACGACGTCAATACCTAAAGATACGAGAGCAGTGTGTGCACATACTTAAAGGTGGACTATGAGTTCCTTCATGGTTTTAGCGCAATTTCATTTTTGTCTCAAATCGTAGGTATCTCTTGTAAACATCAGACAAACACTAGAGGCACAGGCTGTGCACCAAAATAAAACAAACCACTCCAGCCAATCACTGACAAGATGTTTAGGGGAGGGAGTGGGGGTTAGTGACAGTTAGTCAGTTAGTCATGACAGTTACGGAAACATATTTTTTGAAATAATCAGACACTGACTACATTTACATGCACATAATATTCAGTTTTTTGCCCTTATTCTGAAAAAGACGATATTCTGACTAAGCTGTTTACATGGCTAATGAAAGTGAATATTCCACTAATATTACCATTTACAGGCAGTTGTGCTAAAATACAATTATGCAAGACTGCCTGTAAATGGTAATATCAGTGGAATATAAAAGTTAAATATTATAAAATATTTAAAAAAAAAATATTAGTGGAATATAAAAGTTTACCAGCGGTGGAGGACTTTGCGAACCAACCAGCTTCTTGAAAAAGTCAGCGTAGCTAGGTCTGCGCATATCCAAAGACCTGTTGATATCCAAGTCTTTAATAATGTTTAAAAGCTGTTTCTCCTTCTTATTGGGACACAGCCTTCCAAACTGTTGGCTGGTTTATTGATGTAACATAACAGCAACCATAGCAACGCCAAAGCTGACCATAAGCTGTAAACAGGCAAGAGGCCGTTAACTGGGTGTAAAACCCTGATTGAGACGCATATTGCAAATGTGCTGTATACATGTCCAAAGAAAGTCTCTAAAACCCGAATAATATCCCCACATATCGGAAAATGCTATATTTATAAAAAGACTTTATTCTGAATATCCAACCAGAATATGTTGTTTACATAACCTGTATTAAATTAAGAATATTGTCATATGTGGAATAAAAGTCTGTTTTGCAATCCCAGAGAATTTGGCCCACCCATGAGAGAGAAAGACATCATGGCTTTCAAACGAGCAAAGTGGCAGTTGGTTAAGGCCACACCCCCAGTCTTCACCTCCCCCCCTCTCCTCAATAGCTACAGAATCAGAAATGGCACATACTAAGGAAAGCTCATGGTGGGACTGGCTCTAGTGGCTGGAATTCTGCACCAAGGCTGAATTTTGGGAAAGAGACTTCAGATACAGTATTAGGGGACCACTAAGGCCTATATAAAAGAGACTTCAGATACAGTATTCGAGGCCACTAAGGTCTATATAGGGACCACTAACGTCTATGTAAAAGAGACTTCAGATACAGTTTTCGAGGCCACTAAGGTCTATATAAAAGAGACTTCAGATACAGTATGAGGGGACCACTAAGGTCTATATAAAAGAGACTTTAGATACAATATTAGGGGACCACTAAGGCCTATATAAAAGTGACTTCAGATACAGTATTAGAGGGCCACTAAGGTCTATATAAAAGAGACTTCAGAGACAGTATTAGGGGACCACTAAGGTCTATATAAAAGCATCCAAAGAGCACCAGGTCATGGGACCTTTAACTAATCTGGCTGATTAGTTACCACGAGTCAGGTTAACATTGGGCATAGCTATGCTGGGAATTACCCAAGCACACCAAAATATGTGCAATACAAATAATCTTTTCACAGCAAACATTTTGACTTGTGATATAAAGAAAAGCACAAGTTTAACTACAAACATTAATGATGGCTCAGTTCTATTACCGTCATAACCCGCCTCCTGGGTCATGACCAATACCAGTCAAATTGGATGATGAGGAATTAAAGGTATTCATTGTAACTAAATAAACAAGTAAAGACATAACTACAGATGTGGAATGTGTCAGTCAGTAATATCAGTGATTAAACAACTGAACACATCTAAGTTACAAATTATGTGCTTTTCATTCTGTGACAAGTCAAAATGTCTCCTGTGGAAAAGAAACCTAAAGGTGCAAGTGGTCCCACTGTAACAGGTGCAACTAAATGAACAGTCCCCAGAGATGTATTTGAGAAAGTAGGTGAAAGCAGCTGTTCGTATTGACAATGAGTGTGTTTGGGCTTTTTCTGAATATTTGATTATTTCATCACTCAGGTTTGAAAAAAATGGTACAACAGGCAGAACAGAAATGGTTTTGAAAATGTATATATTGGGTGAAAGAAAAACAACAGTGATTATCTGTAGACAAGTCTGTAGATTGAAGTGCCTTTCTCAGTGATTCCTGGACAAACTCTACAAAGGGTAACTCTCAAGGGGTAACCATTGAGTACACACTAATGAGTACACATTAATGGTGCGTTCCATTTGAACAGGGAAGTCGGAATTTACAAATTCCCCTGAAGTCGGATATCTCAGAAGTCTCAGAATCTCTACCAAAGCCGACCTTAAAAATCCGACAAAGCTGCTGTGTGCATTATAATTTTTCTCAATAAATTTGGCACATTTACTGAATCAAACTAACAATTACCAAAACACTAAATACAATCGTCCCACCACGTGGTAGTTTCAAATGTACAAATCCAACAATAATTACATCTCTTTTGTCAAAACAAAAAAGTTCCTTTTCCTTTATCATTGCTTAGACCAAGACAGTCAAAATGCAAAGACATCTTGTCAAATGACAGTGTACTCTGAGAGGGTGATAGTTACCCACTCTGTAATATTGCCCAGTTGCTAACATTGTATATTTAGGCAGCTGAATAGTATTGTTGTCAGCCATGGCACACACTATACTCCACACACCACACCATCCAACCACAAATACATAAAGAAATCTTGTACAGGAAAATAGATAAAGCAAAAAAAAAAGTGCTACAAATCTCCTCTCAGTCTGGCCACATTTTATCATTTGGTTGCGCTAAATAGTGAGGAAATTTAATTGTTCCCTATGTGGCCTATGTCTATCCATCTGACAACTTTTACAACAATACCACATAGAGGTATGTTATGCATCTAACATGTACGTGACAGGTTAGTGTGATTGTTGTTGTTCTATTTTGCATGTAAGGATTTACACAATAAACATGTGTATAATTACATTTGAGAGTTATATGATTAAATAGCAAAATAATGCAAATTATTTTAATAAGCAAGGCTTACTCAATGCATCTCAAAGCAATGATAAATGACTATAGCCATGTGAATAACTGGCCTAATGTTCATATAAACCGTCATATAGTTTGATAAAGATAAAGAGTAATTCAACCATTGTACCTAAACAATTGAGAAAAACAGTAGTGTCCATCTTCGATCTGGGGCCATGTTGATATGGTGTTTGTATGCGCAAAAAAAACAGCCTAATGGGTTGTTATCAACTGGTATTGCTAACATGGCTAACCTGGCTAGAGCTAACTCCACTGGTAAACATTTCACCCACTTGTAATGGAACACGGTCAACTCAGGTGTGACATATTCCCAGCTAGGGCTTCAGATCTTCTGAGGTAAATGGACTATTCCACTATTATTCCAAATATGACAATGTTCAGAATATGATACAGGTCATTGTAAATTGTACATAAGGTAACGTAACCCGATTTGTTCAGGTCTTATCCCCTGGCCAATCAGCTATCCTAACCATAACCACTCAAGATCAATGTCTAACCCCGGCCAATCGGGCTGCTTTGCAGGGCGGGACTTACCTAGAAGGTACCATTATAACGCCTTACTGCCAGCTCTGCGCATTGCTATGGTTTCTGTACACAAACCAACCAGCCAACAGTTTGCAGGGCTGCGGTGGAGATGCATGGCCAAAAGAAAAAAACACATTTCTGGTCGCATGGAGAAACACAGCTACTTATAAATATTATGAAAGACTTAGATATCAACAGTGACCTTGTCAAGAAGGTGGTTGAAGGAATCAAAGAGGAACGCTGTGTTCACTCCGGTGAAAAAATATCTGCCTGGCTGCATACAAACAGGAATATTGGTGAAATACTCACTTTCATTAGCCATGTAAACAGATCAGTTGGAATATTGTCTTTTTTGGAATGAGGGAAAAATACAGAATATGTGCATGCCCTTCAAATCTAATATCCACATGCAGACACACCTAGGTGATTTCACTGATGAGATATTTTTTTATTGCGTGCTAAACAATACAAATCAGCCAGTATAGTGTTGTGATGAGAATGAAACCTTTGGATTCAGTGAGCACCTCTTCTCTGACCAGACAACTGTATCAGAGTAAAAAACAACAACTCCAGAACAAGCGGTGTGATTTCCCCACTTTGCCTCCCAGGTATTGCTGCCTCTCCCCCAGCAATGGCTGATTTCAAGGCAGGTTTTTCAAGAGAAAACACTTCCTCCGGGCCACCACTCGCTCCGTGTTAAGAGACATTGTGGCTGTGCAGCTATTTCTGCCGGCCCTTAGAATGGTGTGCACAAACAGAATGGCTGTGGACAATGGGCAGCATGCAGTGAAGTGCAGGCTATAATGAGGCAGATGTCTGGCTATTGGGAGCCCACAGCAGGCGGGGGGGGGGACGGACGGACACATCCCTGCTTTTGTTGGTGGGGTTCACTCTCTCTCTCTCTTTCTCTCTCTCCATCTCTTCTCCTTTGCCTCTCATGGCCTCTCGCTTATTCTTGTCTCTTACAAACATGTGAACATGCACACATGAAAACACACACACACACACACACACACACACACACACTTTCCCCCACCTCCATTGGTTTTAATTATCCCACTCCAAATCCGCCTCTCCATTAGTAGCTGTATAATGGTCCCCCCCTTGTACATCCCCCCCCCCACCCTTCCTCCCCAGCTCCTCTCCATTCAAGGCAGGGAGAGAAGCTGCCCTTTTGAGCCCCTGTCAGCCTCGCCGGCTGAGGTCTTCAGGTTCTCACATTCCCTCTCAGCCAATCAGAGGCCCGCACAGACCCAGGACCCAATTAGATGACAGTGTCCTGCCAGAGGAAAGGAGGGCGAGAAAAAAAACAGAAAGCCAATCGCTGTGATTAATTTATTCAGATTCCCTCCGGGGACGGACTCTGCTGGAACGCACCCCGTTTTTATGTACCCTCGTACCCAACACCCCTCACTCCTCCCTCCTCTTCATTCTTTTATTGCATTTTGTGAAGAGTGATAGAAGAATGCAGAGTATTTCTTTTTCAGGCACTTTTAATATGTGCCCCCCCTCTTCACTTCCCCATTTTATCCTCCCCCCCTCCTCCTCTCAAGGTAATTACAGAAAAGTCTCAATAGATGGGAAATTCATGTCTTTGAGCCCCAGCCATATGATGTATGAGAGAGAGGCTGGTACAGAATTAAAGGAAGGAGACAGAGAAAAGGGGGACGGCAAGAACTTGAACCCGCAAGTGTTATTGTGCTCAAGGCGAAGGGGCCAAAACATAGTGTCCATGGTAAATAAAACGGAGAGCTTCTTCAGGCCCCTCGACAAACCTCTCCCTCCCTCCCGTCCCCTCCTCCCACCGCCCCTTGTGACCTGTTGCTTTCTTCCAGCCACCAATGTCCCCAAAGTGTGAAGTGGGTGACATCACCGCTTCCTCTTGTAAACAGGTGTGATGGGAGGGAGAAAAAGTCCACTGTGCGCCTCGGGGGCTCTCGTCTCTTTTCAGTGCGTGGGTTCCATTTCACCTCATGTCTCCCTTGCCGTTGCTGGGGGCCCACCCTTACCCCGACGCCCCCCCTGCCCCCCTCCACTATATCTACTGTAAGCACAAACACAAGGGAGGAAACCAAAGAGGTTCATTTAAAGCTGACAGATCCACCATCTTCTCTGACAAAATGGCATAAAGAGGAACACTGAGAGTCCAGCTATGTCGTGGAGCGCTCCATTTCAGTCATTACAATCATCTGTCTCTTTGGTGTAAGAGAAGTGACTTTTTTTGTGTGAAATGGATGTTTTAGAATTTAACTCTCCAAGATGAGGACAGAAAGTGCAGCTGTGTCTGCTTTCTCCTGCGAGACTGCAGAGTTCAGTCATTACATTTGTTTTTAACATTAAATTCATTTAGCGGACGCTTTTATCCAAAGTGACTTACAAAGAGAGCGTTCAGCCACAAGTAAATCACCCAAAAATTTGAGGAATATATCCTCAAATGAGCAAAACTGCTTCAAATGCTATATTTAACCCTTGCGTTGTCTTCCCATTAACCATGAACTTGTCCTTCTAGGTCAAAAAAAATGAAAGAAAATTAACATTTGTTTAATTTCTGATGTTTTAGTCGCTTTTTCTGATTTATTTGTCACTTTTTCCATGGGTTTGGTGCTTTTTTAAAGACCTGAGCTGGTTTAATAATAGGTTTTACACTTATTCTTGGAATTCATGGTCAACAAACCTCATTTATATTAAATTTTGCATTCGTGTTTAGTTAAAAAGGCAGAAATTATGAATTATTTTGACTAATAGTTAAGATCAGAGGATGTTGAGAGGATCACAGATGGGTAGATGTCCAAGTTTAGGCCGGACACTGTTTGGAAACCATTTAAAAAAAGAAAGAATTAAAATGCTATAAGATTAAATAAAACACCCACAAAAATCTATGAAAGTAATCATTAATGTCACTTGAAGAACGTATTTTTGGGCAATTTGGTTGACAGAAATCCATATTTCTGATATCAAACACTTTGAAATGGGTCAAATTGACCCAAGGACAGCACAAGGGTTAAAAGTCAAGAATCCTCAATTCTTTTTTATTGCAATCAGAGCCGCACACCTGCAAGGCGCTTATACAGTGGTGATCATAAGTTTATGAACCCATGCTAAAGTTGGCTAAAATGAGGAATAATAAATCATCTATTTAGAAATTAATTGTAATGCCTTCATTAGAAAATTAGGAAAAATACAACCTTTAAGGAGACCTATCTCCTTTGTGAACAAATAATGCATTGTAAATACATAAATATCCTTTAAGGTTGGATTTTTCCTAATTTTCTAATGATTAAAATTGGCATTAAAAGTAATTTCTAAAAAGATGATTTTTTTCCTCTTTTTAGTCAACTTTAGCGTGGGTTCATAAACTTATGAGCACCACTGTACCTGACACTAATAAGTCTTTTAAAGGTCCAGTGTGTAACGTGTTTAGTTGTTCATTACCAAAATCGGTGTTGTGTTCATAATCATTTTCATAAATATTTACCACCACCATCAATTCCAAGTATTCCTATTGGCTTGGATTTTTATTATTTTATATTTGCATTTGCATGCACTGGGGTAGACGCTCCATATTCATGCTCCATCTTGATATACGTCAGCCGGTGAGGGACATACGGGATGTACTGCTCTGCCTTTCGCATTCTCGCTGTCACATGATACACTCACAGGTGCTGCTGATGCTACTAACAGGTATCGTCGCTTCCTGGCAAGTTAGAAGAAGCAAACACGGAGGACTGCCCCATGAGTCTTCGTCTTAGCCCCGAAAAAGAGCAAACGACCGGCTTTTTGAAGTGTGAAGGCCACCGTAGCTGTAATACGTACTTTAAACTGCGTGGCGCTAGAGAGTTGATCGTGATATATGATCTCTATGCTAGATTGGAGAAATTCCCACACATTGGACCTTTAAAAATATAAATAACTCCGTGGTTAGCACACAGAATGTTCAAGTCAACAATGAAAAGTCGTTGTGAGTAAAAGTTTTCTCTGACCACTGGTGATCGATGAGTGAGGTAAAGCGCAGTGAAGCAACCCAAGCCCTGGGTGGCCGAGGTGATGATTGAAGATGGTTTCCTATAATATTTTCTCTAGTGTCCTTTAGTTATTTGTCTGTAGGCCTATTGATCTGTGTGACTGGATTCAGACAGCCGCTCTAGCATCTGCAATACATCTCCAATCCAGCTCTCACCTAACAGCAGTGTGTTGGGTCATGAGTGAGAACTCTGTACTGTCAGTATAGTTATCTTGATTTCTTCTTAAATACGTTCTTTTTACAGGTTGTGAATTTTATTCTACACTTGTATATACATGTACATTTTTCACATTATTCCAGTTATATACAGTTGTGTTCAAAATAATAGCAGTCCAACATCACTAACCCCATAAATCTTGTTTTTTGGTAGGAGTGATATTTCTACATGGCAAATAATGTACTAGTAAGTGTTGTAGAGTCATAGAAAACCAACAGACCAACAGTCATGACATGTATGCTGCTCATTCTGTGGAATTGAATCTGTAATTAAACGGGACATGTTCAAAATAATTGTAAAAGCAGTGTTGTGTTCAATTAGTGAGGTGATTGATTCTGTGAAGAAACACATTATTGGCAAATTATGGCCCATATTTAAGGAAGGAAGGGAGGAAGGGAGGAAGCAAATGTTGTGCATGCTGGTTACAGAGCATTTCACACTGAAATACTCAGCAAGATGGGAAGTTCCAGACATTGCTCTGAGGAACAGCGGACTTTGATTAAAAAGTTGATTGGAAAGGGGAAAACATATAAAGAAGTGCAGAAAATGATAGGCTGATCAGCCAAAATGATTTCAAATGCCTTGAAATGGCTTCCAAAGCCTGAACGACGTGGGGAAAAAACGGTCAAATACCATTCAAATGGATAGAAGAAAAGGCAAAATGGAAAAGGCTCAACCAATGATCAGCTCCAGGAAAATCAAAGAAGACTTACCTGTGAGCGCTGTTACAATCAGAAGAAGGCTATGTGAAGCAAAGCTTTCAGCTAGAAGCCCGCCCCCCGCAAACTCCCTTGCTGAAAAAAAGACATGAACTGAATAGGTTGAAATTAGCCAAAGGACACACTGACTGGCCAAAGGAGAAATGGAGCAACAATCTGTGACTGATGAGAGCTAAACTGTTATTTTTGGGTCTAGGGGCCGCAGACAGTTTGTCCTCTCCGCCCCCCCATGCACTGAATTCAAGCCCCAGTACACTGTGAAGACAGTAAAGCATGGTGTTTCTCATACTGTGGTGTTGGGCCTATTTATCACATCCCAGGGATCATGGATCAGTTTCAATACTTCAATACATCAAAATACAAAATAAGAGGTCATGTTGCCTTATGCTGAAGAGGAAATGCCTTTGAAATGGGTCTTTCAACAAGACAATGACCCAAACCACACCAGTAAGGAGCCTAGTCTTGGTTCCAGATGAACAGATTGATGTTATGGAGCGGCCAGCCCAATCCCCGGACCTCAGTCCCATAGAACTCTTGAGGGGGGACATCATAAATGCTGTTTCTGAGGAAAAACCCAGAAATGCAGAGGAATTGTGGAATGTAGTTCAATGGTCCTGGGCTGGAATACTTGTTCACAGGTGAAGCAGTTCTCAGAAATAATGGTTATACCATAGTATATGTAACAGTAAATGATTGAGTTTGTAAAGAAAAATGCAAATACTGGTATTTTCTTGAACAGCCTTTCTGTAAAGAATTGATTGTGCAGTGTTCCCAATGCAGTGATAGTATTTGGAGTTAAACACACTGCTATTATTCAGAAATACATTCTATTATGATTCTGAAATATTCTGAACACAACTGTATTTTATCTTGCTTGTATCCTATCTATTATTTTTAGTATACATGATCTATCTTCTCTATCTATCTATCTATCTATCTATCTATCTATCTATCTATCTATCTATCTATCTATCTATCTAGTATCTATCTATCATTTCTACTATACAGGATCTATCTATCTATCTATCTATCTATCTATCTATCTATCTATCTATCTGTATCTATTATGTACTGTATCTATCTATCTATCTATCTATCTATCTATATCTATCTATCTATCTATCTATCTATCTATGTACTGTATCTATCTATCTATCTATCTATCTATCTATCTATCTATCTATCATTTATAGTATACAGGATCTATCTACTGTATCTATCTATCTATCTATCTATCTATCTATCTATCTAGAAGAAATCACAAATACTATTATCATGCATGAACTGTATTATCTATCTATCTATCTATCTAATCTATCTATCTATCTATCTAGATTATGAATCTATCTATCTAAGGATGATTTATAAACAGGATCAGCACTGTATCTATCTATCTATCTATCTATCTAAAAATGTATCTAATCTAATCTATCTATCATCTATCTGAATTCCATCATTGCAATGAATATTCTTGAAATAGGGAAATGAATTGTGAATCTTGACAAATTTGTTAAAAAGACACTGAAAAAGATGGAAGGATCAATCCATCTCTGAATTCCATCTAACAATATTCTTGAAATAGATAAATGAATTGGAAGACAAATTAGAAAAAGACACTAGATGGAAGGATCATTGGCCCCGTTTTTTTTAAATAAAAGTCCAACATGGGCTGGCCCTATGATGAAAATCAACAGCAGTGAAAGCTGTAGTAACATAACATCAAGTTATCAGTGCTTCTGTCTTATTTGTGTCTCACTAAATCAATCGTACACGCAGTCGTGTCCATCTTCTATCTGTGGACATTTTATAGTGTTTGTATGCATTTTTATCAACTGCTATTGCTAACAATGGCTAACCTGGCTAGAGCTAACCCAATGATGAAAAATCTGACTTCAATTTGGGTGTGATGTCATTCCCAGGTCCCAGGATGTAAATGGAGCGCACAATAAAAACAATCTGTAGAGCGTGACTACAATTTTTTTTTACTCCACCTCCTTCTGCCGAGGCCTAGAAACCATCCAACCTGTGTCATCTGCCAACCAATTAACCAATCGGCTGCAGTTTGCTTGAATCCACTGCTCCTGCTGTTTAGGCTCCCAGTGATACACATGGGTGCAGGCGCTACAGCTTACCGTGTTTCATGGGAATAATAAGCTGCAATTTACATGTATTGACAATACATATACAAAGAAGTCAGGTGTGATTGCTTATTATGATGACATTTTTCATCCATCTAGGTCACAGGTCATTTATTTTAACTTTACCCTCCATGCTACCTGCCTATCACCACCACCTTTCCCACACTGCTTGTCTTGAGATATCCACCACATGTTTCCTAGAAAATGATCAGGAGCCAGCAGCTCCACCCAGCATGCCATGTTCTACCTTTACACCATGAGTGAGCCTCATACCACAGAGCTGTTCATTCACCAGAGAAAATTAGGATTCCGGATCCATCTACAATGAACATGTTCTGTGTCTTTCATGTCATGTCCACATTGTACACTCGTTTGTGATTCCTGTCAATCTCTCCACTCTGTTATCCAACGAAGCAGAAATACCATTAAGTCAATGTTTTCATTTTCTTCACATCATATTGCATTGCATCCCACACACACACACACACACACACACACACACACACACACACACACACACACACACACACACACACACTTGAGGAGGCTTGAATGTACCAAGCTTGGTAAGACCTATTTCCCAGTTTTATCTTGTGCATTAGTCAGTAGAAACACACCTTAATGGAAAGTGTAAATGCATACAGAACATCTGATCAGACCCCATCTAAAAGTGATCTGTCTTACGTTATATTCAGATCTCATCCAGGTGTTAAACACACACACACACACACACACACACACACACACACACACACACACACACACACACACACACACACAAACACACACGCGTAGGAGCCTGCCACCCATCTCCTGGAAGTCCCAGCACCCACCCGTATTAACCTCTATTAATCTGCATGCCTGTAACCATGTCCTGATGATTTATGCATCCGGATGGGCACCGTGCTCTCGAGCCAGACTCTGCACTCACAACAAGTCACTTTTTCAGTGGATATAGCTGCCTCATTAGGCGTGTGAAGTAACACTGCGTGGGCTTTTATCCGCTCACAGCGCTGACACAGTGACGTCATGTGGTTTTTGATCTTAGAGCGCCACGACACTAACGCTGCAGCTGATTTCCATTCTTGATGAGGAGGGTTGATAGTTGATGACGGTTTCTTCTGGTTTTGGGCTAGTGAACTGTTTCACTCACTGCAAATCACTGTGGCTTAAAAGCACCAGCTAACTGTTTAAGATGCATACATGTTCGACTTGAGAATTTACTGGAACACTCTCATAGTGTTTCGGCAGCATCTGTTCTCAGCTGCAGGGACGTGAAGAATACATGATTCATTGCGATGAAAGCGACCTGAACTCCTATCAAACGAGAGCGTTGGTGGAGCCTCTCTCTCTCTTTCCCATCTCGGCTTCAGCTGCAGAGATGGACCATCACCCTGTAGCTCCACACAAGCAATTGCATATTCATCTAAGACTGAATTTAACATCAGCACGCCGGTGTTTAACCAATCTTTTTCTGTTCGCCTCCACTGAAATATTCAACAAAAGCACTGAAAAGATGAACCCCATCTGCCTGGCATGCAAAATATGCTAAATGCACGTAAACAATAGTGAAAGTTGAACATCGCTCCAAACTTTTACTTTAAAAAGGCTTTTTTAAATGAATAACTTTGCCGAAAAGTTGCTGAATAGGCCTAGTGGGTTGCACCAACAATACATCCAAAAACCCTGAAATGTCCTCTTGCCATGTCCTAAAGTTTCAATTCAATTCAATTCAATTCAATTCAATTTTATTTATAGTATCAATTCATAACAAGAGTTATCTCGAGACACTTTACAGATAGAGTAGCTTGAGGAGGCTTGAATATACCAAGCTTGGTAAGACCTATTTCCCAGTTTTATCTTGTGCATTAGTCAGTAGAAACACACCTTAATGGAAAGTGCAAATGCATACAGAACATCTGATCAGACCCCATCTAAAAGTGATCTGTCTTACGTTACATTCAGATCTCATCCAGGTGTTAAACACACACACAAGTCACTTTTCCAGTGGATACAGCTGCCTCATCAGGCGTGTGAAGTAACACTGCGTGGGCTTTTACCCGCTCACAGCGCTGACACAGTGATGTCATGTAGTTTTTGATCTTAGATCTTTGATCTTTGGCCCTATCCCCTACCCCTTGCTTTTTGACTTGCCCCTCGTAACAGAGTTACAAAAGGTAGTGGACGAAATCTTCCCTTTAGGCAGAGATGGGAAATAACGAAGTACAAATACTTCGTTACTGTACTCAAGTAGATTTTTCAGATATTTTTACTTTACTTTACTATTTATTTTTGTGGCGACTTTTTACTTCTACTCCTTACATTTTAACACAAATATCGGTACTTTCTACTCCTTACATTTTACAAAATTGGCTCGTTACTTTAGTTTTGTACAAGAGGTTGTTATGTCGGAAAATAGCGCGGACACGCGCCACACACCGCGAGCGGGTGCGCGCGCCACACGGAGAAAAAAGTGTGAGAAAAGAAAAAGAGACTAGCTGTCTGGAGGATAATCAGCTGAGATCGTGTGTGCCTCTTTACTGTAAGTCATATAACTCATGTTGTCAATTCACTTAAGCCTGTTGTTGGTCTATAGTTCTTGCACATTTAAAGTAAGTTAACTAGTGGTTTTGGTGTGTTCTTCACCTGTTCACCAACTTCAGATACTGTAATTCAGTTGACAAGTGGATGAAAACTTAGCTAGAGAGAAGTGGTCTCCGTCCGTGTATTAACAGACACACCTGGGGCAAAGTTGGAAACCAGAATCAGCTTTAATCCAGTCCTAATCTAGTCCTCAACTTTCACATCATTTCACTGGAGTTATTGTTATTATTGTTTACGTCATCAATACCATATTCAATCTAAATAGATGGGAATATATCTACTGTACGTTGCATTTGACGCATGACTAAGACAACTCAACAGATTCAGCATTCTGCAGCTAAATCATTTTTCACAGCAAATCATTGCGGCTTGATGGCGCTAACGTTAGCACATAGTAGTATGGATGGCGCTAACGTTAGCACATAGTAGTATGGATGGCGCTAACGTTAGCACATAGTAGTATGGATGGCGCTAACGTTAGCACATAGTAGTATGGATGGCGCTAACGTTAGCACATAGTAGTATGGATGGCGCTAACGTTAGCACATAGTAGTATGGATGCCGCTAACGTTAGCACATAGTAGTATGGAGGGCGACATGATTGAAAATGAAGAAAACAGAGATCTGGCAGATAAGCAGCAAGACATTTCCAATCATCCTCAGCCTTATCTGAGAGAGATGTTTGAGACAGTAGGCATCAAGAAGGACTTCTGGCCAATGTTCTTAATTAATGTCTGTTTAGTATTTCATATTTTAATCCTTTATTTTCTTTCCAGTAGCAATATTTGAGCACACGCACAAACATGTAGATGCATTTAAATGTTAAGGGGAAGATTAAAAATAGAAACTGAATCTGTGAATTCTCACAGAATCACAACTAAATTCATATCTGGCTAATGAGATTCTTATTAACCATGGAGTCCCAGTTTCTGTCATAATAATCATATGTGATGTTTTAGGCCTATTGGCAGACATCCATTTAAAATGTAGCCATTGCCATATAAAGACGTGTCCTCCATGTCCACTGAAGTTCCTCAGTGTCTCTCTAGTAACATTTGTGTGCTCCAGGTAGCTTAGCATAAAAAATGGTTGTCATTCGCAAGGCTACTTTTACTTTTATACTTTAAGTAAATTTCTAAGCTTGTACTTTGTTACTTTTACTTGAGTAAAGAAGTTTAATCAGTACTTCCACTTTTACCAGAGTATTTTTTAACACAAGTATCTGTACTTCTACTTAAGTACGGAAAGTGAGTACTTTTGCCATCTCTGCCTTTAGGAAAATGTCAATTGTCAGTTTGTCTCTTTAGCAAAATGCTTAGAGTAAGTAGTATTTAAGTTGGCTTTTATTATAAAAGGTGAAACCTGAAAGACTGGTTTGGACTACAGATCCTCCGTGTTTTTTTTAACTTTATTATCTTCATATGTTTAGGCGCATAGCCCTCAGCTACACAAGTGATGAAAAAAACACTTTGTAATCCGATTTGAACAACCAGAGTGGTACAGGCATGTAGAAATCCATTTGGAATGGCATTTCAAACCACCTCCAAATGTGGTTTAGATCCGATTTGCAAAAATTGCATATCTTTTTTTTTTTTCTTGCTGTCCAGACTTTCTAAAATTAATCATCATACAATTTGGATATGCCTAAAAACAGATTAGGTCTAAAAGTCTTTATATATGTCCTTTGCTTTTTGACTTTCCCCTCAGAACAAAGTAGTGGATGAAATCTTACCCTAGGAGATGGAGACAATCCTGTGTAAAACTAATTTTCACTAAGGAACACAATGAAAATGAAAATCACATCAAGGTGCCAGACATTAATAGTTCAATGACATGCTTTTATTTAATTAAAAAAGTAAAACATTTTTGACTGTATTATTGCATATTCTCACTTTCAGTTTGTTTCACATAAAGTCATAATTAAAGGCAGCAAAAAAGTTGTTTAGCCATCATAGAATTTTGCAAATCAAGCAAAACAATGAATGAACAATGAACAGCCGACTCACAGCAAACTGTTCCACAGCCTAAATATGCTAACTTGCTGGTTCGGTGGGAATTTTTGATTCTGAAAGTCGGCAAATCTGACCAATTCTGAGTGTAGCGTAATGGCAGTTTGATTACAGTTTCCGATTTATTGTGAATCTAAGTTGATATGCGGGCCGGATCAAAATTTGTAAGGGGCCGGATTTGTCATCTGTAGTTGTGGCATTTACATGAACAGATGCAATAAGTTTGATTCTGGAATCCCTGAAGTAGTATCACCATAGACGGCCCAACGGAAAAGGCCACCCAATGACACTGATGCCAATGATCTGGGTCATTTCATATTATCTTTTGAAAAGGCCTCAGCTAAAAGCAATGTCTAATGAGAAGAACTGATGGACAGAGGTAAGATATGTTTGGGGAACACTAACACATGTCAAATATGTGCTCACTTTTGTTTCAGTGCCATTTACGTTCAATTGTTTATATTGGAGTCTGTGGATTAGTGGTAGGGCGGTCCCCTACCAATCGGAAGGTTGGTGGTTTGATCCCTGGCCCTCCAAACCCATGTTGAAGTGTCCTTGGGCAAGACGCTGAACGCCATCGATGGAGAGTCTGACAACAGCTAGGAGGGCCTGCCAGACACCATCTGAGTGGACAACTTTGTTCGCACTCAACTGGACCAGATCAAACGACATTCAACATTCCTAACGACCTCTAATATGACAATGTGGGACTGTTTATCTGATGAGCAGGTGGCACCTTGTACGGCAGCCTCAGCCACAGTAGCTAAGTTTTCATCCACTTTCAATTGAATTATCTGAAGTTCGGTAAAAAAACTCATGTGAATAAAGCTGGTGAAAGTGTGTTTCCATCCAACGGCTTTAAAGCGAATAAAAACCTGTGGTGATGATGTCACATGATGCTGTTTTGCGATCAAATTGGTATATTAAATTGATTTTAGACATTTTAAGGTGTTTCCATTCATTTTCGCATTTTTCATGAATCACACAACACTCATTTGGGAACAAAGTTCTTCTACACAAAATGGATTGTGCCGTCTACCAACAAATGATCAATATTGCACAAGTTGAAATAGTGCTTATGTGCCAGCTGACAGCAACATATCAAAACGACACTATCAACACATTGCTATGATGATGCAGATGTAACTTGTCTTTTATTGTCCCTCTGACTACATGTCTCGCTGTTTGAGCGTCTTCCATTGACTTCGGAGGACGTCCCACGGCTTGTCCTAACCTTTGTCAGCCATTTCCTTCGCAAGTTCCTGATAAATTAAATTCAAAAAGTCTCTTGTCTCCTCGTCCGTCCACTTCCATCTGTCTTTGTTGCCCCCCCCCATGTGTGCAGACAGAGAGGAAATGCTGGGCGGAAATGAACTACAACTTCTTCTTCTTCTTTGTTTTGTGGCGGGGTGCAACCATAAAATAACCTAAAACTTAATCGCAATTAATTATTTATTCATAACATAACGTTTCCATCAGCTTTTATCGCATAAGTCGTATATCTATTAAGAGAAAATCCGATGAGACCGAACGTATTTCCTTTGAGTCAATATTCATGAAATTCAATCAAATTTTACTGTTTCCATAAGGCATTTTTCATTCGATATCACTTAATTTGGATAAAAACATGTGGATGGAAACATAGCTAGTGTGTGAATGTGTGTGAATGGTGAATGGTTACTATGTAAAAGCGCTTTGAGTAGACTAGAAAAGCGCATGGGGCACACACACGCACGGACACACACATACGCCAACAGATAATACAGACACAGAACATGAACACACACCCTCATGAAGCATCAATTATGTGTCCTCAATAAAGAGTTGTTTTCCCTTTGTAGCCAGATTCCAATTTGCTCCAACCTATAATCAAAGTCAAGGGCTGCCCATTTGTTTTCTGCGCTCAGCCTCATCCTGTTTTAATGTTCACTCAGACAGGAAGGAAATAAAAGAATGCTTGAATGGTCGTTCGCACCATAATACTTTGATTCTTCCCCCACAATGAGAGAGAATCCCCGGGGGTATTCATTAGTCAAGCCCCAGGCCCCCCCTCAGCTCGTCACATAATTACAGGGCTCTGCTTTGATTCCATATTGAGAAATACAGTACGTATTTTATGAGACCTGTCAGGATTATAGATTGTGTTGAGACAGAGCAGACAGCGCTAATAATATACCAACAAAACAGCAATTTAAAGTGCTCATATTCTGCTCATTTTCAGGTTCATAATTGTGTTTAGAGGTTGTATCAGAATAGGTTTATGTGGTTTCATTTTCAGAAAACACCATATTTTTTGTTGTACTGCACATTGCTGCAGCTCCTCTTTTCACCCTGTGTGTTGAGCTCTCTGTTTTAGCTACAGAGTGAGACATCTCACTTCTGTTCCATCTTTGTTGCACGTACAGTACCTACATGAGGACTACTAGCCAGTCAGAAACAGAGTATGAGGGTGTGTCCTGACAGTACCTAGGTAAGGACTACTAGCCAGTCAGAAGCAGAGTATGAGGGTGTGTCCTGACAGTACCTAGGTAAGGACTACTAGCCAGTCAGAAGCAGAGTATGAGGGCCCTGACAGTACCTAGGTAAGGACTACTAGCCAGTCAGAAGCAGAGTATGAGGGTGCCCTGACAGTTCCTAGGTAAGGACTACTAGCCAGTCAGAAGCAGAGTATGAAGGCGTGCCCTGATAGTACCTAGGTAAGGACTACTAGCCAGTCAGAAGCAGTATGAAGGCGTGCCCTTACAGTACCTAGGGGGGGACTTTGGGCTTCTTCACAGCAGGGTTAATTGGAACATTGTCTTATAAGGAAAAAGACACAAAACAACTACAAATCCAAAATGAAAATGATCCATGACCCAGACTTTATACCAAGTAGAACAGATAGGATTTTACAAGGCTGGGCCAGTAAGGGATTAAATTCATTCTCACAATTCTTTACTAAAAATGCAATAGACACATATGAAGGCCTGGCTTCTAGATATGGTTTAGAGAAAAAACACTTACTTAAATATCTACAGGTAAGGAGTTACATTAAACAAAATTCAGAAGAGAAAATGGGAAATTAATTACTACAATATCTGGCAGAAAACAGAAATAAAGGCACAGTAAAACTTTCAGATTTTTATAAAATTCTGGAAAAAACGTGGAGAGTAAAGCAAAAGAAAAATGGGAAAAAGAGTTATCCATAAATCCCTCAGGTGAGGCCTGGAGACAAATTCTGAAACAACACAGTCAAAACATTGGAGAGAATTTTTCATTAAATTCTTCTAACACAGCTTGTTCCAGAAAAATGCAATGGGAAAATAAAGCTGAACATACGTAGATATATTTTTTACATGTCTAGTAATAAAGTACTTTAGGAAGATAAGCCATAAAAGAAACAATTGATATTAAAGAATCCCTGAAATTAGAAAATTGTTTGGGTATCAACACACAATTTAAGATAAAAGCAAAGGAGCAAAAATATCTGGTAAAGATGAAAAAGACAAAAGAAACAACCGGAGGCTCCAGAATTACATTCATAGTCTAACATTTTTATTAAAATTCATTCATTCACGTTCATAGCTAGGAATAGCTTAGAAAAGTGGAACAAAATATATCTCAAACATATACTGTAATAGACAAAACAAATTACTTTAATGGCTTAATGTAGGATCAAAAATGGTGCTTCAACACATTTTTACACACACAGAACACTCTCCAGTAACACACTTGTTCCAGAAGAGAATGCGTGGGAAAATAAAGCTGAACATACATAGATTTATTTCTTTTAATGCTTTTTATTGTTATTTTTTCAGTAAGAGATGGAGTGCCATTTTTTAAAAGAAACAATTGTATTATTTAACATAAAATTGTAAAAAAAAAAATAATTACAGGAAAAAAACACAATAACATGTGACTGGATATGAAAACACTACAATAAAGTATTAACCAATGTTGTCAACTGACAAAACATGAAAAAATGTGCAGGTCCCCAGAATTTTTCAAGTTTCACTAACACCACCTTACTAGTTTTACACTACTTTTGGAATTCTTTGGTCAATTCATTTATATAGATTTAACATAAAATTTGTAAAAAAAAAAAAGCAGATACAGGAAAAAAAAGTGATCAATTGTGATTTGGAAATGAAAGCGTTGTATGGAATCAATCCAAAGTATTAACCCATATTTCAGATGTGACATTTTTTGTGTTTGACCCATGAACAACAAGAGGGTTAAAAAAAAAAGTATTAGAAATGATTCATTATTAATGATGGCGATACCCTTTATATCTGTGGTGCTTTCTTAACCATTAGTCATTGCTGTTCAGTTTATATTGTAAGGCTCCTGAGGCAAATTAAACAAAAACTATTAGTTTATTAGGAATTTAGTTTTTCTGCAGGAGCAGCGGCATATGAAGAGCTTGTTCTGAGAGCATTAAGCTCTTCTTGTCTGTGACGGAATGTAAGATATCAAACATGACGTATCATTTTGCAGCACGTCAGAGAGGAGAACACAAGCGTCTACCCAGCAGACGCCAACCCATCGTCTTTGCCTTCCCCAGTCTCCCATGGGCAGAAAAAATGGGTGTGTTTCCATAGCGACGATGGGGCAAAAATGATTGTTTTTTCAGATGTTCTGTGGCCCCCGCCATTCCCCACGGTGACGGTGACAGAGGCATTCTGGGATAGGCTGTGGCGGCGCTTGGCAGGCCTCGAAGGCGTCAGTGCTGTTCCTCCCGGGACGTCCTGGCACCGTGTCCCAACCCGCAATGCTGCAGCAGCCGCCTAATTAAAACCACACCGCTTCTCCTCTCCTCACACACACACACACACACACACACACACACACACACACACAAACACACACACATTCTCACTGAAACCCATCTTTGAAGCTATTTGCAAATAATTCTTACTTAAAGTGTTTGTTTTATTCTACTTTCCGTACCAGATGGATGGCGTTCATAGCTTCGGATTTTGTTAGATAAGTTGTCAATCACGGGGAAACAGCACAAAATGAAGTTTCAAACACTCTTTTGTGGTTGTTAAATAACTTTCTGGCACTCATGGTGTGTCATATGTGGTAAATCCCACCCATCTGGCTTTAAAGAAGGTTAAATCAAACTAGTATAAAAGAAGTATTTGCACATACAGTACACTCATGGCCCAGGTCTGACTCAGAGTCCACACGCAGAGTGAACTTTTCACTCTGCCCAGACACACACAGACATGAGCGTAGCAGCTGAGGGTTTAACATTTAACATTTAACATCCAAATGTTTTCCTGCTCTGCTGCAGAGAGCTCCTTTTAGCTCGTTTCTCTGCTGCCATTAGCTGAAATGTCATCAATCACCAACTTGTTAGGGTCACAAAATGAGGTTGTCAGAGTTCACTGAACCTGGATTAAAAACCATTTTTATAGTCATGTCTGTGGTTTTTAGCCTATGTGGGCGCCTGAGGGGGTTGAGTCTCTAACTCACTGTACTGAAGGCTAAGTGCCAATAACTTTGACATTCTCAGCAAAAAGTTTGAGCCAATACTGTAGTCTTCACTCTGATTGACAACTTACTTGACAGTATTGAAATTGTCTGGGCAGGCCATTCCAGTGGTCCAAAATATATAAATCAAACACAGAGAGGTGTGTTGACACAGGTCTGGTCACAGGTTGGCTGAGGAAGGCTTTATTTTCACTGCGATCGACTTCCTTAAGCTGGAATCTCATCAATCACATGCTTGCTAGGGCCAAGATATTACCCAGAATCCACTGGCAGCAGCTGCATGTATCATTCAGAGTTTAAAAATCACATGATCTTAATAAGTTTAGGTTTTAGTCAGAAGGCGAGAGAAAAAAAGTATCTTTCCTCGTTGGGGGAAGCAGTAAGTATTCCCAAACTTTACGTCATCATTGTTCCCACGCATACTTATATATGTAAAATATAAACTTATCCAGAACTTTCCCCAAACATAATGTCATATTCTATTACTTTGCTAGGATTTTCACTGCTGTGGGTAGACTGTGATATGGGACTTATTTAAGTTGTGGCCTGCTTGTTGGAGAATACATGTTCAACTTTAACAAATCCCAGATAAATAGACAGACTGGGACATATGTCAAATCAACCTGATCTCGCAGAATTCCGTGAAATGAACGCGGCTCCTCAACTCAAAACCTGTGGCAGTTTCACGGAATCGCAAAAGATTCCATGATGGGCCCACAGAAGAATTCTGGGAAATGAACACGGCCCCTCAAGATAAGGGAAAGGTTGTGGCTGGGCTTACGGTTCCGTGACACGTGGGACCAATGGGACGGTTAGGGTTTGGGAAAAGAAGAAAGCGACTTTAGGAAACATTACACGCGTGACACGATCTCCGGTCTCCCAGGTAAAAGTCCTGTGTGTGACCCATCCACCCCCCCCCCAACCAACCTCCTTACGCAGATTTTCGGGCTTACATACTACTCTCCACCATAGTCACTTCTAATGCTACGTCAGCTTCTCATTGACTTTACATTGCCATTGTTTTCCGTGGTGGCCACGCGGAATTTCCACACATTCCGTGCCACCACCACATAACGCGCTGTTAACAGTTAATGATCATTTCACGGAATTCTGTGAGACCGGGCTGAATAAAATGACCTTCCGTTGTTGATTATTCTGTTTGTGGTTATTTTAGGCTTCACAACAACATATTTGATGGTCATGCTCCACGAAACTACAAAGTCCCAGCGGGAGTCTTGGAAAGCGCTCCGTAATAATTACGGAGCGCTTTCCAAGATTCCCGCTTACTCCCGCTTAATTACGGCGTAATTAGTTGCATCTTAATCAGCACCAACTGCACAAACTCTAACAGATCCATTTCATCCTGGAACAAATCTTTCCTTTTTCAACAGTGTGTTAGATGACAACAAGTCTGAATATGCAAAGAAAACAAGCGACTGAGTCACGACCAAGCCTTTTAGGGGTTGAGAGTGAGTCACGACGACCAAGCTTTTAAGGGGTTGAGACTGAGTCAAGACCAAGTCTTTTAGGGATTGAGAGTGAGTCACGACCAAGCCTTTTAGGGGTTGAGACCGAGTCAAGACCAATCCTTTTAGGGGATGAGACTGAGTCACGACCAAGCTTTTTAGGGGTTGAGACCGAGTCAAGACCATGCCTTTTAGGGGTTGAGATCGAGTCAAGACCAAGCCTTTTAGGGGTTGAGGCCGAGTCAAGACCAAGCCTTTTAGGGGTTGAGAGTCACGACCAAGCCTTTTTTTGAGGGGGTTGAGGGGTTGAGGCCAAGTCACGCCCAAGCTTTTTAGGGGTTGAGACCGAGTCAGGACCAAGCCTTTTAGGGGTTGAGACCGAGTCAGGACCAAGCCTTTTAGGGGTTGAGACTGAGTCAAGACCAAGACTGAGTCAAGATTAAGACCAGACTACCAAACAAACAACCAAACAAAACAACTGAAACGTACAGTATATACAAAACTAGCTCATATGTATACATAATATTTGCTAAATCCTTTTGATTGAGGGGGGATTGAGGGGATTTCTCAAGAGTTTTGGTACAGAGGCAGATTCCTAACTTTAGCTAGCTAGCTTTGCTATCATCACTTACACTTACTTGCTTCCTAAGTGCCGATAAGAAATGTCGGTGGTCCCAGCTGTGGCAGTTAGCGTTAACAATGCAGATTTTACACACTGCTGTGTTTTTTCTTTTAGATGTTGTTTTGTACATAAAGTCTTTAAAAAAATGGATAAAATGTAAGAAATAAAACATTATTACCAAGGATTTGGCTGGGCTCCTTCTCCTGTCACGTACGTACATTCACAGTAACACAGTTCAAACTAGAAATGAGCCACGTGGTAGAGCAGGCACACATATACTGAGAGGTTTATGCCTCAACGCAAAGGTCCAGGGTTCTTGCATGTCCCCCCCTTCTCTCTTCCCCCTTTCTCACCCAGCTGTCCTGTCAAATAAAGGGGGAAAAGCCCCAAAAAAAGAAATGAGTCAGGTTATTGGTTACATTTGAAGCAGGAAGTATAACATCCAGTCACAGTAAAGAAGTTAACACATAAATCAGATGATACACAGGCAATTTAGTGATATCCCAGAAGTTGTGGTTGTAAAAAAAGAAGTTGTAAAATGATACCACCCCTTTAGAAAGGTTTAAATTCCAAAATGATATTAAACCTTATAGGAAAATGTTATGATTACTTTTTTTTTTTAAAGATTATTATCTTCCTTATCGTCCATAACGCTCTAAAGATACCTAATTTATAACGTTGCAGAATAAGATATGCATTTCATCAGTTTGATCAATGTTATTGTTGATTACGTCCAGTTACCATGGTAGCCTAGTTTGTGCCAGTGCCAGTGTAGTTGTGGTGCTAATTTGTCTCAAAATTAAATTCACATTTTCCACACTCACGGTACAAAAAAAGATACTACCACTTTTTTCCCTTTATAATGGCAATATGATTTTTTCTCCTTTAAGACGTGTGAAGTTGTGTTTGAAATGTGGTGAACTCTGGCTGACTTCCTTTTCAACAATTCATTCGTAAAGATACTAGAAGCTAAGGTGGCGTTGATTAATTGAAGCTAAATGCTTGAATGTTGCATCTACTATATTTGCCAGCTGGGTAATTAAACTCTCTGGTAATTACAGTTTTTTCTCAATCGATTTGCCACATTTAGTGAAACCAACTTTCAGTTATCAAAACTACAGTAAAGTAATCAGTCAACATGCAAAGACAACTTTTCAAGTGACAGTGTACTCTAAAAGTGTGTTAGTCACCCACACAACGAACATGTGTAAAGTTGCATTTGAAGTTGCACACTATTTTGATCTGCAAGGCTTACTCGGTGCATTTTGGGCCAAAACATTGATAAATGACTAAAGTCATGTGAACAACGGACCTAATGTTCCTATGAATAGTCATATTGGTTGATAAAGTTTAATAGTAATTCAATCATTGTACCAAAGCGATTGAGAAATACTGTAATCTCTCTGTGATGTGTTTTTAAACGTAGGCAGAGGCTCATTCGTATAAATTACCCTGTCTGGGTTGTGACAAGATGATCACGTTCACCTCTCTGCCAGTATCACCTTTCATAGATTTCTTTCTGCAGTTAATTTTCTTATACGAGCCTTGTACACATGCACTCACACACACACACAAACTGTGTTATTGTTATAAAAGGGAGAATCTGTAATTTCTTAGATTGGATTACAGTTTATGGGCCCTTTTTCGACAGAGTTTTTCTCTTCTGCAAATTGGATTAACACTGGCCTCTCCTTTGTCTTCAGCGCTGTATGCTTAAGATGTTATTGCCATGGCAGAAAGCAATATCTAGTGCGGTCTACTGTGCAGTTGTGTTCACACTGGAGAAAATATGGCCATAGAGTCTTTAAGAACAGTCAGGCTTAAGTCTTTACTTTATTTGGCCATATAAATCTAAAGCAGGGAGTTGACGTACATTGTTAAAAAAACTTTACTTGCATATAGAAAATAGGCTTATTGTTTTTATAAGTGAAATAAAGGTCTGCTTCACTGATAAATAACACCAGTGTGCTTCACTGAGAAATGACATCAGTGTATATATATAAATAGACATTTGCAGTATTAAATTACAGATAAAGCCTGCATTTTTCTGTCATTTCTGTCACGTTTGCAGCCTACTGTTCTGTTTTTGCTGTCACTCAGCACTGTACACTGTTTACTTCCAATGAAGAAAGTATAGAAACTGTCCCTATGACAGGAAGAGTGAACAAGTTGTTAAGTTTGCAACTTTTGGCTTCTGCTACAGTTCCACAGACTCAATCCCAATCTTTCTTTACAATAACTTCCAGGTAGAAAACCCCCTGCGTCCCCGAGTAATCGGGGGCGAGGAACAACTGGATATACTCTCATCTCCTTCACCTAAAATGCATGTTTGATGCTTTCATATGTCAACACACACATATATATATATATATATATATATATATATATATATATATATATATATATATATATATATCCATTCTTCCGTCCATCCATCCATCCATCTTCAACCGCTTATCCGGGGTCGGGATGGGGGGCAGCAGGTCCAGCAGGGGACCCCAAATTTCCCTGTAGGAGCCACATACTGTGTGTTTTTATTTTTTATTATAATTTTTTTTTTGTACAGTATATATAAAAACAAACAATTACAAACAATACACTGAGACAATGGAACGCCTCCCAGAGCCCAAAAACACAGAGGGAGGCAAAACAACACATGCAGAAATAGACACACACAAACCCACACACAGACAGACAGACACACACACAGACAGATACAAGACAAGGGACCAAACACATGTGCAGGTTGAGGTCCTCAATGATTCAGCGACGTTGTGCCAAGTGTCCAGGGTCCTTTCTGGCGCTCCATGGATGCAACATCCACAACATCCAAAAAGGAAAGGATCCATGCGTGAATAGACAGATCGTGGGGTGGTTTCCAACAGGTTGCAATCATTTTTTCCACAGCTGTAAGTCCAGCAAACAGCTCGTTTTTGTCTTCTAGAGAGCTGAAAGCCTGACAGGTCATTCAGAATTAAGACGTTAACAGTAACAGGCACAGTAACATTAATCAAGGCGGAGATTTTGGATGCAATACTGTTGAGGAGAACACTCACAAATCATGTGACGTGCCTTGAGCCTTTATTGGGCAGAAAGTGCACAAAGGGCTGTTCTATTTTCATGTGATGCATTTTCACAGGGGTGAGATATGTCCTATGAATGAAATTGTAGTGAATCTGCTGAGGGTCTGGATTGCGTGATACCTCTGGGATGCTAGGCCATACAGTACGCCAGTCAAGATCGACACTCAGTCCTGGGCTATCTGAACTGCTTAACAATGGGGGAGTTATCAGAGATGGATGAACTGCAGACAGAGCCATTTAAATGAAGTAGTGCAGACTTTGACCAGTTAATTCTAAAGCCCGATAAGCTTCCATACTCCTCGCATAACGATGTGGTAGTTGAGGAAGAGACTGAGAGAGGTTCACTAAAAAGACCAAAACATCATCAGCAAATAATGAGATGAGACGCTGTGTATTACGAAACAAGTTATTTCCCTCCAGCTTATGTTCCACAACAATCCCCCGGAAGCATCTCAGTATTGTTTTTTTTCTTTTGCAGAAGTACACACACATACATACACTGCAGCACTTCAAGACCGTCCGCCAGGAGCCCCCAGTGTTCAGCTCTGCTCCTCCGCTCATGTAACAGCCAGAAAAACACAAGATGACATCACGCTGTAACTACCTGTGTAGGTGCAAGAGCATCACATCCCAGACTGCTCACTTCTGTTCGAAAAAAGCAAAACGTTGTATGCAGCTTCATTGTTTTTCTTTCTCCATACTGCAGTAAAATGCCGCAATTTGAGAGATGCCTTCCATTGCCCGTGGAGGAATGTGAAATGTCTCTCTGCACCACGGGGAGTTGTGTTCCCACCTCTGTAGCCATTCCACACACACAACACAAGGTTCAAAGGATCTGGAAAATGAGAAAATAAATACTTTAGTGATTTCTTTCCTGAGGTAACACATGCTCATCTCTATCCGTAATATTGCCGAATGTTGTGACTGTGCCTCGTATAACAAGACAGTAAAGATGCATCACACACCCTTAAAGGAAAAAACAAAATGAACCTAGGGGTTAATAACACATGGGTACTGAGTTTGACTTCTATGGGATTTGTTTTCATGCATTCACGTACAAAATAGCACCACACCTCCAAGGTAGCATAACGAGGGTCCCTACATGTAAACTGAAGCATTGAGTGTACAGAGAATTTATTAATTGGTATACAGGCAGGCGCCATCTTGGGAAAACGTGGGCAACGTGCTCAGAACTATCAATTGACGTTTGTTGCTCGACTGGTCATGACTGTTTTAAATAGTCAAACATGTGGGGACCCTCATTATGCTACTGTTGAAGTGTAGTGCTATTTTGAGCCTTGTTAGTGGTATAGAAATATTAATATCTTTTTACTTTACCCGTGCCCCGACGACTAGCGTTATAAGGTAATTATTGGTTTGCTGGTCACATTGGATTAGTATGAAAACATATCCCAGAGAACGGTCGACTCACCCTTAGGTTCATTTTGCACCGGAACTGTCCTTTAAGATTTCCAGGAAATCCCTGGATTCTTCAATGTTTTTTCTCACTTGCCAATTGTGACCTTTTTTTCAATTTAGACCAAATTGACGTCTGAGTGTTTGGATCGCCACCACCAACACTGCAGCAGCTGCGAAGACCTACCACGAGGAAACAATAAAGTATCTCTTTCCCGAAACCATGTCAGGAATGCCTTTAATTGGACGTTTCTCAGTCTTCTTTGGTTCCACTCAAACCTCACGTGTCGTTGTGTCATATCCTTTCACTGAAATTAGAATAAGATCGAGCTCATAATGCGGAACATATGAAGAGGGTGATTGCTGCTGTTGCAGTGCATTGGGGTAAATAAGTGAATATTCAAGTAAAAATCATAATATTATGACATTTCTCATGCAAGTTTATGGTCCCAATATGCCAATAATGGCAGCATCTGTCAGAGAATTTTATTAACATGCCAGCAATCATTTATTTCACATTTTTCATTTAGTGAATAATTCATCCTGGACTTAAATGCCATCTAAAAGTCTCAAATTATTGACAACAGAGGAAGAAACAGATAGCATCCCAAGAAGGAAGGTGACAGCTCATATTATTGGTTATTACATTGGTTTCTTCTTATATACAGTATATATTGTCTATATATATATATATATATATATATATATATATATATATATATATAGATAGGTATACAGATACAGTATATATACACACACATACATATATACATTACATACAGTGAGGAAAATAAGTATTTGAACCCCCTGTTATTTTGTAAGTTCTCCCCCTTAGAAATCATGGAGGGGTCTGAAATTGTCATCGTAGGTGCATGTCCACTGTGAGAGACATAATCTAAAAAATAAATCCATAAATCACAATGTATGAATTTTTTAACTATTTATTTGTATGATACAGCTGCAAATAAGTATTTGAACACCTGTCTATCAGCTAGAATTCTGACCCTCAAAGACCTGTTAGTCTGCCTTCAAAATGTCCACCTCCGCTCCATTTATTATATTTCTGCACATGGGACAGGGCGACTGCACTGTATTAAGGAGAGGATGACCGGGCCATGTATTGCGAGATTTTGGGGAACAACCTCCTTCCCTCAGTTAGAGCATTGAAGATGGGTCGAGGCTGGGTCTTCCAACATGACAATGACCCGAAGCACACAGCCAGGATAACCAAGGAGTGGCTCTGTAAGAAGCAGATCAAGGTTCTGGCGTGGCCTAGCCAGTCTCCAGACCTGAACCCAATCGAGAATCTTTGGAGGGAGCTCAAACTCTGTGTTTCTCAGCAACAGCCCAGAAACCTGACTGATCTAGAGAAGATCTGTGTGGAGGAGTGGGCCAAAATCCCTTCTGCAGTGTGTGCAAACCTGGTGAAAAACTACAGGAAACGTTTGACCTCTGTAATTGCAAACAAAGGCTACTGTACCAAATATTAACATTGATTTTCTCAGGTGTTCAAATACTTATTTGCAGCTGTATCATACGAATAAATAGTTAAAAAATCATACATTGTGATTTCAGCATTTTTTTTTTAGATTATGTCTCTCACAGTGGACATGCACCTACGATGACAATTTCAGACCCCTCCATGATTTCTAAGTGGGAGAACTTGCAAAATAGGAGGGTGTTCAAATACTTATTTTCCTCACTGTACATACAAACATACAGTAAATATTTTTGGAGAGCTCTATTTTATCTGTTTTTATCTGTTTTTAAAATCTTGTAAAATACAGACATTTGAGCAGTGGCTGTCCGCATCTGATGCAACGAAAAAGGCACCCACGGGAGAGCAGCGTCTAGACGGGGTTTAGCAAGTAGTATGTAAGGGGGAAATTCTGCGTAGGGAGGTTGGTTGTGGGGGAGGATGGGTCATACACAAGACATTCACCCAGGAGAGCGCGGTTTGTGTCCCATGTGTGTCCTTAACGTGTGTCCGGAACCCGTAGGCCCAGCCACGACCTTTTCCTTAACCTAACAGCGTCAAAAGGGACGTCAATAGTCCTGATCCAAGCGCATTATACGACGCTAAAGGAGACGACCAATCATGTTTCATATGACGCTAAAGGAGACAACCAAGAGCGTGTTATATGACGTTAAAGGAGACGACTAAGCGTGTGTTATATGACGCTAAAGGAGACAACCAAGCTCATGTTATATGACGCTAAGGGAGACGACCAAGCGCGTGTTATATGACGCTAAAGGAGACGACCAAGCGCGTGTTATACGACGCTAAAGGAGACAACCAAGCGCGTGTTATACGACGCTAAAGGAGACTACCAAGCGCGTGTTATACGACGCTAAAGGAGACAACCAAGCGCGTGTTATACGACGCTAAAGGAGACTACCAAGCGCGTGTTATACGACGCTAAAGGAGACGACCAAGCGCGTGTTATACGACGCTAAAGGAGACGACCAAGCGCGTGTTATACGACGCTAAAGGAGACAATCAAGCGCATATTATATGACGCAAGGAGATGACCAAGCGTGTTTTATGACGCTAAAGGAGACAACCAAGCGGGCGTTATAAGACGTTAAAGGAGACAACCAAGCGTGTGTTATATGATGCTAAATGAGACTTTTAGAGTCAATAACAAAGACAAAGACACCTGACCAAGCGTCCGTATTTGACGAGATGGGAGGGAGAATGTGTTGGTTTTTAAAGGAGTGGTGCTCGTAATTTTGTTCATGCTTGACATATTTCTGTGTTTTGCTGGATGACAATAAAAAGTATTCTTGAGCCTTGAGTCTTTAAAACAAAACAAATCATTGTTGTGCCTACGTGTATCCTTCTACAGTAAATCATACAGAAGTCCATTGCGAGTAAGCAAGTAAAGGTTTAGTAAGAAAGTCGTTGCTGGTCGGTCTATCCTGAAGTAATGATTCCGGTTTGTTTGGAGGAGTGAAAGGAATTTGTGGGCTACCACTTCAGCAACCTTGCCACTTTGTGACCAGGAACTCAGGCTCATTATACTTTTACAAGAAACCCAGTTTACAAAATACACTGACTCCACTCATAAAACCAAATTCTTTAAATGGGCACTTAAATAAAACACACACAAACACAAAGACTAAAAACTATGAATGAAAAAAGACATATTGGAATATTGAATGAACAACAGCGAAAGCATGTCACATCTTGTCTTTATTTTAACGTTAAATATTTATAAAAAGACTCTTTGGGCTTCAAACTTCAAACTTGCTAACGGGCAATTACAGGATAATAATCAATACAGAATAGAAAATCTGCTTAGAAATATAGGAAATATTGGATAGGATAAAACTACACAATGTAATTCTGCTTAATGAAACATCCCAATCACTGTTAATTTCACTTGTTTTCATTTTAAACAAATTGTATATCCAAATAAAATACACTATTTCTATATAGAATTCTGGATATTCACCTTGGATACATTAACTGGTCATGTGACAAGGGATGGGAAGATTGGCCCAACAGGCAGCCAAGTGACAGTACTCTGACCCAATGGAAATCACAATTGCCAGATTGACAGCACTCTAGCCCAATGGACTCGGGGGGGCACCAGTGGGGTTCAATCATATTTCAGGGGGGGCGGTACCCCCCTGTGACCCCCTTCTAGCCCCGCCAGGTGTCAGTGAAAATGGAAAGACACTTCTTCTCCATCTATAAAAAATACTTGGAAAGTTCTTTTGGGTAAGGGACATTTAAGAAATAAAAAAGAGGTACTTTCCACAGTTAGGAGATCAAGAGAATCAAGAAGTTCAAATAAACTCTTCATCTCTGCTGCGTCTTTTCTCTCAGTATGCTTCTGACACTACATTTAGTAAGTTATGTACACCAAGGATTGTCCACCTCTTCTGCCCTGTCGAACATCTCATAACAAATCACCTGCAGGCAGTTTAATCCTGTAAAGCGATGTTCAGGGGTCACATAGCACATAGGCACGCTGGAGTGTCCTAATCCCCCATATGGAATCCTGGAGGGGGGGGAGACCTTAGATAAGACAGAGAGAGCACTTTAATGTCTCTCAAACTCTTCAGTATAATCTCTTGATCTATCCGACTCTGGTTTGATCTTAGGCTTCGCCTCGCTTTCTTCTCGGCCTGGGACCATGTGCTTTTGTCCTGATTTGATTCTTTCACGATACATGGGTGTCGGTTGGATTTGTATTGCAATTCTAGAAGTATGGGGATTCAATAGTATTGTGTATTGTGATTTTCTATTCCTTCTTTAACAAAAGAAAAAGTTGAATAATGCACTTCTAGAGACAACATATTGTGAGACATTTCTAAAAGCTAATGGTTTTCTAAGAAAAATGCACATAACAATAAACTCAGACTGGACAACTGACATTCATTGTTATGTGCATTTCTCTGAATAACAGAATTTTATTTAATTGGTTCAGAAGTACATAACATGGATTTTCTATATTCTTTTAATTTTGCTCCGTTTTGCTGGAAACGGATATGATCAGTGTTGCCACAGTTACTTTAAAATACAGATTATTTGATTTAAAAAATAACTTAGTTAATTTACAGATTACCTGACTTTAAAAGTAATTAAGTTAGATTACAAATTACTTTATTTTACATTCAGCAGAGCCGACAACACCCCCGCCGCCTCAACATAACAATGACACAGTATGTGAAATCCTAACTAATTCAAGTAGTAGTAGCCTTGTACCTAGCTGCTTAAAATGTAATATTTCCCCCTGAAATATAGCGCAGTAGTAGTGCAGCAGGAACCGAGAGAATTGTATCGAACACAGAAATTGACCGATTGTTGCAGCTAAAAGCTAACGAGCTAGCGGTAACAGAGGGGTCTAGCCTCTACAGGTGATTTTCTATCCAGCCTGGAACTTGGGCCTTTTTCGGGGTTGTTGAGCATTAAATTCAAATTGTTACATCCAAGATTTATCCACTTAATTGTATTTGTCCATCATTTATCACATTTTCGCTCATTTCTGCTGCTAGCTCCGTGCTCCGTGTATTCTATAGCTCTCCCATGAATCATTGCGAGTTTATTTACGGAAATGAAGGGACACCATATGCCATATATGGGCGACAGCAGAGCAAGGACTATAGAGTGGGAAAGATATCCTCCAAATCAAACTAATCTGTGATCAAAGATATTATATAGAGGACAAGATAGATATCTACCGTTTTACAGAGGAGAATGGCGTCACTGGTTTGAGATTTTGCATATATTTGGAGCTTTTTTGAACTAATGTAAATAGTTTATGCTTTATATGAGTTATAATGTTCATTATGTTTAGTTTTGCATATAGGATAACTGTTTTAAACAACACAACTGCTTGTGTAGAATTGCTGTGGGTGTAATATCAATACATTATTATGTTGATTATTGGCATGAGTAAATGTCATGAGGGCAAAAGCGTAAGAACTTACTTTGAGAAAATGTATGTAGTTTGTCAATTGTATAAGTTATACTGTTTATTTCTTCACAGTGTGACTCCCAAGACATATGAGAAGTGTTTTAGAGGAGATTGGCTTAGCTTGTACTGCTCTTTGTGTGATATCAATACATATCTGTAAGACTCATGTTCCGTTTTATTTAATTATTTGTCTTTAAGGTCTACAACCATTTTTAACATTCAAGTGACCTCACTGTAACATAAATATTCTAATAGCCCAGTTTATCCTGAAAAAAATGACGTTCATATCTTGACTATAGACAACAGGGTTGATGTTTTACAAGCTTTAATAGAAAATAAAACCAGACGGACAATGAATGGTAAAAATTACAGGTCTCTGAGGGTTAAAGTAGCTTTTACAAGTAACTTAAGTAGTTACTTTTCTGATACTGGTACAGTGCTGGTGTACAGTCTATGTCTCACAGCAGCATCACTCTGTTATATTCAAAAAGTTTGTTTTCATATTTACATCCAGTTTCCCTCCTATTTCCCTCGTTATGTATTTCTTCACCCCAGTCTGCAATGCCCAGTGCAAATTCACATTTTTTTTTTTTTGGGGTCCACTTGTCTTTGCAGCAACCTAACATGCAATCAGACCAACACTAACTTTGACTTTGCACAGTCTGAGCACACCAGTGTTTTGCTTACTGTCTTGTTCTCTTCTGTCTCTTTTTTCTGTCTCTTGCTTGATCTGCTGCTCTACCCAAATATCCCACATACATTCTCCAGCTCACTCTCTCTCTCGTTCCTTAAAAACCATGTTTATTTGCAAACCTTTATGTTCATGGCTTGTTGTAACTTTCAGTTTCTCTCTTTTGCATCTTCCTCTTAGTCGGTTGATGTCTCTCATCTGGTCTCACTTCATCTCACTTTACACCCACACTTTCCTAGTCACTACTTTTGTCTCTTCTTCTCTGTGAGGCTTATACTTGTGAAGAGGGGGTGATAGTGAAAGAATGATAGGGAGAGACGGGCCTGTTTGAAGCATCGCAGCGGAAATCCAGAGTCCTCATTCACTGTGTGAAGCATATGGAGAGCACATGGTGGGTTACTCTCTTTCTTTCTGTTTCTCCTGCTTGCAGGGGTTTGAGTTGGGAGCGCTCTGCTCTGATGATGGTCCAAAACAATCTTCCTCTTCACTCTGGACATTAGTTATGAGGATTAGTTGTTTCCTTCTGCAGCACTGGCCCCATCAAAGGCGTTCTCAAACCATCCCGTCTATTTTTAGACTGTGATTCCCCTTTTGTCTTCGGGCAGAAAAGGATGTACGGTAGCATCTGCCAGCCCGTCAAAATCCTGACTGGTGGTTTTGATGCCAAAGGATAGACAGTAAACCTTCAAGAAGAAAAGGGGAAAGATAAAAGAGCTGGCAGAGGAAACAGAGGTTAAATTACAAAACCATTTGAAATCGTTTAAAACATTGGGAGAAGTTGATTGCTGGCAACATTCATGATGTTTCCCGGCCCGAGTTTGAACCCTCTGACTTTGACTCTGCACAAGATTTCTCATTATTCAGTATATATGATCAACTCACAGCTACGTAAACAAACAAAAAAAGTGTATATACATAAATTGAGCGTTACATGGAGACTTAAATAAAATCCTGAGAAGTTGTCACAGTAGTGGGATGACTGCTCCTATATTGTGTATGTGTGTCTAGAGCTCATCGGGACCTTGCCACATTTTTATAATCAGGTCGATATTGGTAGAATACTCATTTGTGCTACCGGTGTGATGATGTGAAAGACGTGGAGACGAGTAAGACCAATGTTTACCCTGTATGTACAGTTTATATATTGTTTTTTTTATGTATATTCATTTTTTCAATCAGTTGTTATCTTGCTTAGTTGCTTAGTGCGAGATCACTGTGGTCTTTGTCTCTGTTTCTATATGTGACGATGTGGAATGAAGGAAGACCCAAAAGCAGAGTAGGAGAGTGCTTCAATAAGCTTTATTAAAAAAAAAAAAAAAAAAACAAAGTCCACAAAAAACAGGATCCAACAAAAGTACATAAAAAGTCCCAAAATCCAATCCCAAAACGGTCCGGGGGAAAGCAAAGCAAAAAACAGCAGCAACAGCAGGGAAAAACTCACGGAGAAAGCTCCAGACAAGACGAAGAACAGAACGGCACCAAGGATCATGAAGACAGGACAAAACGTTCTGCTAAGAGACGAAGGACGCACAGACATTAAATACACAAGGCAATGAGGTATCGAGAGGCAGGTGACCAGACGGCAGGGAAGCAGGCGGAAAACATCAGGTAATCACAAGAGCGGGAAGACACAGGAAGTAAAACTCAAGGCAAGACAAGACAAAAACCATACTTCAAAATAAAACAGGAAACAGAACATACAGACACTCAGGGGAAACAGGACAACACAAGACCGGGGAGAAAACAAGACACAAACACAAGACAGGAAAAGAAAAACTAAAAAGGAGAAAAAGAACCAAAAGCTAAAACCCCAAACCATTACACTATAAAAGGCAATACAAATATGAATGATAAAAAAACTTAATCCTGAGGTGAACACGTGAAAACCCCTCATAGCTTTTTCTGCTGGCTGTGTAGAATTAGAGCCACTTAGTTTGGGAACCCACCAATACTGAGTGTCAGCCATGTTTTATTTAAAACATACTACATGTGTATGTGAGGTTGTCTGTCTGTGTGTGTTCTACTGTTGTGTGTATGTACAATTGTTCCGATGCAGTCTGGGTAGAAAAACAGGAAGATAACAATTACTGTTGGAAACAATGATGGAGCCTTCTGAAATGCCAAGAAAAGGGCTGAAGATAGCTCACATTAACATCTGTAGCATCAGAAACAAATGAATTGAAATCTCTGAAATATTAATGCTTAATCAACTGCACATTTTAGTTGTGTCAGAAACGCATGGACTCAACATTTGAGGACCTTTTGGTATTTTTGCTTTTTGGGACTTTGTTTTTCATTCTGTGGATCGTGTGTTTGTGTGGACTTTCATTTTTTTTGTCAAAATAAATCCTTGTTTACCTGCTCCTGTCTGCCTTTTTTCCCTCATTTTTTGCTTTTTCTTTGCCATTCTGTGTTTTGGGCCATTTTTTTTCAAAATTCCTTGTTTACCTGCTCCTGCCTGCCTCCCTCATTCTGCCATTTGGGCCTTTATTCCGCTTCACTGTAACAAGAAACTTTCTAACTAATTTAAATAGAAAAAGAAAATGTATTATAAAGCCAGGATAAATGATATTAAAGGGATAGTTAACGATTATGGAATACGCTGAGCAGCTTAATGGGAAAGAGCACCAAACACACCTTTTTTTTTTTAATTTAAATTTTTTTGGGAGATTCATGGAAATTTCCTCACCAAACCACTGGAGATTGCAAACCACATTCCTAAAAATATTATTAATAATATGACAAATAGAGAATGAGATATCTTCATTTAATAAAAGAAAAACTCATGAGAGGCAAATATTGTAATTTCAAATTTAGAGTAAATATTAAAATAGAAAATATGTTAAACTTGTAAGTTTAACCACCAGGTGTGGACGGCCTTGACGGTAAACTCCTTAAATTGGTTGCAGACCTAACTGCCCTCGTTATGTCATATTATAAACCAAAGTTTAAGTGAATGCCTATTTCCTTAAGAATGGAAAATTTATAAAATAATTCCACTGCCTAAAAATGTAAGGTTACCATTCTCAGAGTCAAATAGTCGTCCTATAAGTTTATTGCCTGTAATGAGTAAAATTATGAAGAGTATACTATGTGAGCAGATTATAGAATATTTGTCTTTGAATGACTTAACCACTGATTGTTAATATTCATATAAAAAGGGAACAACTTCTGCATATAACTGATGACTGGCTGAGAGATATTGAACAAAAGAAACTAGTAGATGCTATTATGCTTGATACTACAGCAGTGTTTGATATCCTTGATCATAATTTAATATTGAAAAACTTGAATGTTATGTTTTCTCTCAGTCCGCAATATTATGGATGAAGAGTTATTTACACAGGCAACAACTAGTCTTTTTTAATGGTAGCTACTCTGATGTTGAAGCGATGAGCTGTGGAGTTCCCCAGGGGAGTTGTCTTGGGCCACTGTTATACACTAGTTTCACTAATGACTTATCACTTGTTTTTGTCAGTATATCAATTTTAAATAAGGTCAAAAGTTTGGGGTCACTTATACATTTCCATACCATCATT
Organism: Etheostoma perlongum; assembly: GCA_026937815.1. NCBI lineage: Eukaryota > Metazoa > Chordata > Actinopteri > Perciformes > Percidae > Etheostoma > Etheostoma perlongum. Next base: position 24,252,637 of record CM049390.1, read on the forward strand.
ATAGACAGAATATGCTAATTTGGGTGGGGGGGCTGATGATTCAACTACATTCATCCAATGTTCTTACTAATCTATCATTTAAAAATAAAAAACCATTGGAGAACATTTCATGCTGGCCTGGTTAAAAAAAAAACACCACCCTCTGCACTATGGACCCCAAAGCGGTAGTGTATGCATTTCGTCAGCTGCTGTCATTGGTTGAATGGATACAGAAAAAGAAGATTAGTTAATGTTTCAAAGATGAAAAGCATGATGTTCAGTTCATATTATACTCTTCTTAATCAACCTGAGTCAAAGTTTTGAATAAATGTATCTGTTGAACAGGTCCATGAGACCAAACTTTTAGGAGTTATTTTAGATAGCAAATTATCATGGACAAAACATATAAATAACATGGTTGTTGGTATTTCTGTTGTTAAAAGAACTGCACCTTATTTGTCACAAAGCTCAACCAAAGTAGTATTTAAAGCTTTAAAATGATCTAATCTTGACTATTGTACATTAGTATGGTCTAATGCAACTCAAGAAAAACATAACCAAATTGCAAATGGTGCAAAATGGAGACGCGTATAGCACTCAGGTGTGGATATACAACACATGCTGTTACAATGCACAAATGTTGAACACATTTTTAAGACAGGATCAACACTCTATCATCACATAATCCTCTCCGGACACAACTCACAATTTAACACACATTCATATGTTATATGAATGTGTTGAAAAATATAAGGTTACCGCTCTTGGAATCAAATAGTATTCCTTTAAGTTTATTGCATGTGATTATGGATGGTGAACATTATGGAGAGTATAGTATGTGAGCAGATTAAGGAATATTTTTCTTTGAATGACTTAACCACTGATTATATATTCATATAGAAAGGGACACTCAACAGCTTCTGCTTATAATTGATGACTGGTTGAGAGATATTGAACAAAAGAAACTAGTAGGTGCTTTTATGCTTGATTTTTTAGGTTGGTTATTTGTAAGAAACAGATTACTTTATTTATCATGTGTATTTTTAGGAATATTCTTTTAACAAAGAAACCATCTATTTTGTATAATAATTTACCTTTCAGTTTAGATATACATGACTATGTGACTACACATGCCACAAAAGGTAACTTTACCAAAAAAGAAAAGACAAATACTATTAAACAAATGGTCACGTATAGGGCAATGCAAGAATGGAATGTGTTACATGAACAAATAACACAAGAAAGCAGTAAAATGAGAGTTGATTAGAGAAGTTGAGTAGACAAAGAAACTACATTGTTTGAGGTTTATGAACATATGAATGTATGTTCAATTGTGAGATGTGTCCCTGAGATGTGTTCCTGTCTTAAGAATGTGTTCAACATGAATGTAAGGATAGCCTATGACTGCACTGAAGGAGCTGTCCTGTCTATGCGTCTGTCCTTGTCCTATGTGGGTATTTTGTTATTGTATATGGGTTGTGTAATGAAATGATAGTGTATGTTTAGTTTGTGTCTTATAATTAAGCTCATTTAGCTCCTAGGATCCTAAATAACAAACGTATTATTTTACAAGAACATGTATCTGGGAGTTGCATCTGAGTCCTGCAGGCACTGGCTTTTGGTCTTTATTTAACAAATATCCATCTCTGTGACATAAAATGCTCTGTCCCACCACCGAATTATAAGAAATATTGCTGAATTTATAATAAGCATTCATGCAAACATATTACATTTGGAAACAGTTTGAGTTATTGGGAGACAATTGCAGCTGTCTCGTTTCCCTGAAAGTGGAACTCTGCTCTCGGTCTGCCAAGAACCCTATCTGACTCACACATCATCCCACGGCTGCATGGAGTCCCAAATGTAAACTACAATTACATCGCATTCCAGGTCAGTTTGTGGTAGTCCTAACACATTTATATTGCATCAATTAACTTCCCCAGGCTTTAGACTTCGGGGATAAATTCACCCAAATGGACCTCTGGGCTACTTGCGGTTTCAGAGCTATTTCATTTATTTATCGTCTCAGCATTGTTTGTGGCTCTGTGGCTTTAGCATTCCCGGAGTTGTCACTTGGATGTCCAACATAACATTCTGATGAAAAACACGGCCCACATCACCAGGGGCAGGTCTGGTCTCGTCGGTTTGCCAAGTAACACGCAGGAATGTTGTAGTTAATGTTTTCAATGACATTGTACGTTCTCTAATTATTGCAGGTCAACAATGGGGTGACAAGAGACCTGCTCGTACTCAAGTATCCATCTCTAAGGATACTGTTACTTCATGACTGTTGTTTCCCCACAAAAATGTCCAGCATTGTCACAAGCTGACAGTCAGAACTATAATTAAATGTGCAGTAATGAAGTTTATATGGTCATGGACTGTTTGTCCCATACATTGCAGAGTGTGTTGGCAGCTTTAAGGTCAGATTCTTTGAGTTTTCCTGTAGGTTAAAAAAACATTTTTATTGGTCAAAACATTTTTATTGGTCAAAACATTTTTATTGGTCAAATGATGGCATTTGACTTTGGGATGTTCATAACTGAACATTGTGTAAATTTCTTTCTGCTATTTCAGTGCACGCAGATATGACTGTGGTTATATACATGTCATGTATGAAGGAGTGGAAGACATGAATGATATTTTGTTGATAGTACTTGGAAGCATTCACATACTTCCAATGTTAAATAGCTGGAATTTGATGATAATGATAGTTTGTGGATTTGGGGTGGACATACTTCCAGGATCCATGACGCCAATGTGGAAATATTTGAGCTAAAAAAGTTCTACTTGCAGGTTGACAAGAGCCTTTTCAGCTAATGTTGTATTCTACAACAAATAGTTCTGGACTGGATGTGAAACCAATTGCTAAGCGAAGAAAAAGCTTGCTCAGCAGCCCTCTACCTTATAAATAAAGGTTAAAAATGATCCTACGAGTGCTGTATTTTAAAATTCATATCGATGAGATTCCCAGTAAACTTTCCTGGCTCTTCCTCCAGTTACTTCTGAATATTTCTCATTCCCAATTGACTAACTGGACTTACTGTTGGCAGATTAAATAATGTATTTGAAATTTCCCATCAAAAATAATCTTCTCAGAAATGTCCATTTTAAGATCTCTGTTACATGCTGAACCATCACTGAGCATGTTAAGTTTCAGCTACAGTAGCAATTCAAATAAGAAACCTCTTTGCAGTGATAATCAGAATTCATTTACGGGAGAGTCTCAAAATACCAATACTGTGATTCCTCAGCTGCTCATAAAACATCTTTATTCTCTAATGACCTGGCCCACTTTAGCCTGCCTAACTGGCCCTAAAATATGCTCTTTTATGTACTTCTTCTGAGGGCGGCTTTACCTTTACCACCGGGCTTTGCTGAGTTCAGCTGCTCTGCCTGGGTCCCTCCGAATGTAACAGAGAGCATCAGGCTTTAGGAATGCCGTAAGATCCAGGGGCAGGAGATCACTGACCTTGCACCCTCCTATCTTTGGTCCTCGTCCTGATTTACTGAAGCAGCCTAAACCCCCGTCACCTTCGAGGCTAGCAAAAGGTCTGGATATGGTTTTCTGGAATGTCCTTTTTATCAGTTGCAGTTGCTCAAAGAAGTCATGCAGGACAATGTCTAAATGGATTTTCTCCACTTGAGTATTTGTCTATTTTGATTAGGCTTGAGCACGTCTTTAGTTTTGGCCAAGAGTAATCACTTTTTTCCCATTTGTGCTGGTCACACACTTTTACAATTACAATGTGAGCTGTCCCATTTTATTTACTGGGGGCCATTGAGGAGCTGTTGTGGGGCATTTATGAAATTGTTGAAAGGTAAGATGTTTTAGCCATTCTTGTGGCATTGCTCAATGTCAGTTTGTTGGTCCATGAGTTCCCCCCACATAATTTAAATCTCAGCAAGTTGGATAACTAGTCCTAAACCTTCTTACAGGCAGTAATGGTGCCCAAAGGATGTTTCATAATGACTCCTGACTCTTCTGGCATTTCCTCTAGCGCCACCAGTAGGTCAAAGTATTAACTTCTTCAGTGGTTCAGTCATTCATCTTCTCCTCAGGTTGAATTGTAAAAACTTTAGAGTGATCTTCTAAATTTTCCTGTATCATCAGGTCAAAGGTTTAACCCTTGTATTGTCTTCACTAATGTTTGTGTGCATATGTGTGTGTGCATATGTGTGTGCACTTGCACATGTGTGTTTGTGTCTGTGGGCATGTTTCTGTGTGTCTTTGTGTAGGCGGGTCAAACTGACCCTAAGACCATATGAAGGATGTAAATGTGTGGGGTATAGTAGCATGTGTTCTCCATTTATTTTTTTAGTTTATACATTTTTATCACAGAAAATAAGGTCAGGCTTGTACCATTTTTCTTCTTGTAAAAATCTGAAACGGGTCAATTTGACCCAAAGACCATACAAGGATTAAGAGGTGCCCAAATTCTTTCATAGGGACAAAATCTGAATGTATGGCCACGGACCAAGGAATAAATGTTGAAGATGAAGAATACTGTAATTCTTGTAATTCTTTGTAGCTAAAACTTAAGTATGTGATTTTATAGGAAAGTTTAACCGCGCTTTGCTAATAAAAATAATGCTGTTCCCTTCACACTGTATACTATTTCATCAGAAGAGACATGTTTGCAGATATGCAAAAAGGTTTATTGCACAGCGCTAAAAAAGTACAAAGTCTTTGGAGATTAGACTCCATTACTATACTAATAGGGGTAGAGAACCATCATAACCCCCCCGATGGAACCTAGTGTAGTGGTGGCGACGAAGGAGCCCGAAGACCAGACTGAAGACCAGACCGAAGGAGGCTCCAGACCGGTCAGCTGGAGTAGATGACTGGAGGTGGAAGGGGGGGTTAGCAAGGGGAGAAACAGAATTAAAGCAGGGTTGTGACTCTGTGATTGGCAGGAAGATGAATGCCTCCAACAGCTTGTTCCATTTAGGTAGATAACATTGATTACCTGAAAGAATTAACACTGAGCTACATTTCAATCAGGAGAGACTAATTTGCAGATATGAAACAGTTCTATACAGCATGAAAACATTTACAGTTATTGGGATAACAGCTGATCTGATTTAGCAGAGCATCGATTAAAGAATTTACACTGAGCTACATGAGTTTGGTACTAAGAACTTGTAAATATTAGCATGTAACATGTTGTGCAGCCATGTTGATGTATGTATTCACCTATATTAGGAGATGACTGTGTGCCTTGCTTGTGGAGTTGCTGACAGGCGAGGAGAAACGTTCTTTAATCCCCTCATCCTTCTTTTGCCATGCTTATATGAAGTTCCTCAATGAAGTATGTTAGTAGAGGGACAGGCTGTGTCTGTGAAATTGGTACACTGCCTCTCTCCATTTCCTCCGCAATCACTGACAATAGAACAATATCCAATTATCTGCAGAACAACACCATCTCACTGCCAGCTGTACATTAGGTCTCAGTTTCTGGGAATGAGTCCTAATGTCAGACTGGCACTGAAGGGCCTTTTCCACAGCTGCTCAGCTCCACTTCCAATAAATGAAAACAGGAAGAATGAGGGATACAATGACACACAGTATACCATATCTGTATTTCTGTCAACCTACTGTGTCCAGTAGGATATTGCTAGAAAATGTGGCTTCTAGATTATGTACGGCACGGGGGGGGGGCACTAGCTCAGTCCATAGAGACTACGGAGTATGGATTGGAAGCTGGAGCGGTGCCAGTTCATCTCTGGGGACTGAACCCCGACTGCTTGGCAATAGGCAATGCAGTAACAGAGCCTTGGTTCATGTTTGATCAGCGCTGTCTACGTTTACCATTTCATCCGAGTTTTTCAGCCTCTGTTTTCTCATTGCAGGAAAAAGTATGCCGCTCATTTCCTGCTACTCGTATAACTGCCAAACAGTGCACTAAAATATGTGCCTGAAAACATTAGTTACATAGGCGAGAAGTACATAATACAGTATCTTGGTTTATGTTTGATCAGCACAGTTTTATCTGCGTTTGGTCTGAGTTTGAGAGAGAGACAGACGGGGGGGCTGTCTCTTTCAATCTGCTTATATATAGATACAGTATATATATAGGCTTATATATATATATGTATACAGTATATATAAACATTTTGACACTATAATGTTTTCACATAGTAAGTCAGAGTTGTGTAATTGGGTTTAATTGGCTGACTTAATTGACATTGGTGTTTCTAATTATCCCAGTTGGTAAACTGATCACCAAAGACCAGTTACAGTCTATACCAAGATGCGATCTAGAATCTAAAACCTTACATACACGGATAAAATGAGTAATATAGGGTAAGGCAAAATCCTGCTTTTAAATTCTCCAATTTTTTTTTTTTTCTTGTTAGATATCATATTGCTTTACCTTCTCCGACCTTAATATTTTCGAATAAAGTTGGAGGTGTAAAACGTAACACCTGGAATTTTCAATCTAGACTTGCATTGCCAGCTCTATTTCCACAGCGCTCTGGAGCTACACCACACATAATTCTGGGATAGGAGGAAAAAAAGAGCTCTGGGTTGTATTGCCAGACCTTCCTCCCCAGCATTGCAGGGGAGAGTCTGGCTAGTCCACACAGCATTCTGGGATGGAAGAAAAACATGCTCTGGTTTATCGGCATCTCCAATGACAATCATCTTGGGGGGTGGTAAGCGCCAGGCAGAGCCACAGCTCCTCTGCAAAAGAGACTCAGGAAGGAACTTGTTTTGGTGGAACGTGTACTCAAAGGTTGTTTTAGTCGTGCAATATAAAAATCAGATTGGACAGAGAGTCTAGCTAATGGTCTGGATTTACCCTGCAGAGATCTGCAATCTCACCAATCTGTCCAAAACGTCCTAATTTGGGAAGAAATGCAGTAAACACATTCTTTCCAAATCGTTACAATCATTCCCTGAGAGAACTAAGCAGACCTGCCTATCCTGCCAATGCACCTTTATTGATCCAGACTACACTTAATCTTATCTTCTGCTCCTTTCCAAAATAAAAAATGATGATGACTTCATGAAAGTCTTAACCTTTTGTTGTCCTCCCGGGTCAAAAAGATTAACACTTTATTTTTGACATTTTCAACAGATTATTTATTTTTTTAGTTTTTACTACCATCACCTTACTACCACTAGTTTTACACTACTTGTTGGAATCCATGGTCAATAACCCTCATTTGTATAGAATTATACCTAATATTTGAACTAATAAAGCAGAAATTATGAATTATTTTGACTAATAGTTAAGATCAGAGGAGCGTATGTTGAGTTTTGTCAGGATGCTGATTTGAAACCATTTCACTTTACAATTGAAATTTAATGAAAGTGATTGTATTTGCAAAGAGCGTTGCATGGAATCATCCTTTTTTTGTGGTAATTTGGTTAAAAAGAATATTTCTGATATAGACATTGTTAAAAGGGGTCAAATTTGACCCGAGGACAACAGGAGGGTTAGTATTATTTGTTATATGCTGCTAGAACAGCCTATTTCAGCTGTAGGTCAGCTCCCCCTTTAAAAGACCAAGGTTCAATATTCTGAGTGGGAATCCAATATGCTTTTCTGCATTAAACTGAGCATCTGAGTGGCTTAAGTGCACTGCAGATTCCTTGTACTTGTGTAATTTCCTCGTCAAGTGCTCTTAGGCAAATTTGAACCAAAGCAGTAGCGGTAGCTGCCTCAGTGAAACGTCTTATCTGCAGCCATGGAGAGGAGGGAGGGAGACAACGAGGGGGATGAATGAGAAAAGAGAAGAAATGAGAGTCTGGGGTTTCCTACTGTAGATCACAGGGTCAGAGAGGGGCAGAAGCCTGGGAGGATATTTCATCAGTAATGTTAGATGTCTATCCACTCCTGCCTTCATACATAATGTAACTTGGTCTTTTTGCCTATTCCGCAGATAGAGTATCACAAAACACTGCTGCTGTTACAATGAGTGTAAGCAACCCCATCCTAGCCAAATCATTTCAGCACAGGATGAAACTGGCGTAAAAGAACAGCAGCTCACCCTAACTAGTTACATGGTAGGATAACGTGAGCATTTTTCATGGGATCACAATAAGTATGCCATGTTCAATCAGGAATGCATATTTTTGGGGATAAACTTATTGCTGCCAAGAGTACAATGTTTTGCTGGGAGATATTTCATCATGCAATTTTGTCGTCCAGGGTTGCAGAGTATATGAAGCGAGGGAATAGAAGTGCAAAGATATATTTTCCTCACTGGCATCTCCATATGAAACTAAGAGGGATTGTCTTTTAGCTTTTTCTTGCCTCACTGTCTCTCATCCCATTTATTTCTACCTTTCTCTCTCCTGAAGTGGAAAATCTGAAGTAATTGGTTTCTGAATTAAAGAAAGCAAGCAGGGATGAAAACAGGCTCTAATTCATTTTACTCTCTCTCTCTGGGAGAATGGGGTAGCGGGAGACTTTGGGGAATTCTGGCAAACGAGAATTCGCCCTCAATTTCCCTGCCACCAATCAGCAGCATCACTTAGGATCTGGGTGTTTCTATTAATAGAGCTCCGGGTCAGCATTGGCATGCGGAGGCTTATTTTGATTAACCTCGCGCCTCTGTAGCCGTGGCAAACTCTGTGGCTCAATGCACTTCACAGAAGGGGGTTCCAGTTGAGGCAAGAGATGAGTTTGCTGAAAAGGGGTTTTAACATATACAAAATTGGGTGGCTGTCAGGGGAACAGAGTGGCAGAGAATAATAATTGAGAAGAGAGAGAGAGAACTTAAACTACGAGAATACACGAAGACATTTCTAACTCTGTGACAGAGTCTGACACAAAGGCCCGATGTGGTGTACACCTGAAGTACACTGGCTCTGATAATGAGCCATTACATCCGTCCAGCATGATACTGTATGCCTAAAGGATTCAGGTAGCTGCTGTCCTCGGCATACTTACTCTACAGCTGGAGGTACCTGCAGTCTCAGTCTGTGGAGGATGTGACTCACTGAGGGTACACGGGTTTAAAGTTAAAGAGAACCTTTCAAGTTAAAGGAGCCTCCAACACAACAGTTTGCATTGGAAATGGCTTCTGTCCATGTATGATCAGAGGAACAGTGGAGCAAACTGGGTGCAAGGTGACAATAATGGGGCCTGTATCTTGCACCTGTGTCTTTGTTAGTTTAAGACCGATGCACACGTTGTTTAAAAAGCAAATGCACCTGCGCCCATCTGTGCGCCCATGGCCGTGCTGGTCTATCAGGGAGGTGTGTTTAGGTGCTTGAGGCAGCAGGGAGTGATTGCGCCTTTGACCAACAAAAACCTGGTCTAATGTCAATAACGCAGAATTTCAGTGTTATTTTTACAGCAAATTAGTAAAATGTGCCTAAGCTTATGCACAGCGCACGCACACTATGCTTGTTACACACACAGGGACACACACTATGCTTGTTACACACACACAGGGACACACAGCACCACACAAACACACAAAAGATGACAAATAAAAATATGGTGCAAATCCTCCATCATAATAGCAATGCTCCAAGGTCCAAACACACCTGGCTGTTAAAGGGAATGGGAGATGACCTCTGGTTGGTTGATTGCATGTTACACCCAAAACACACCTATGATTAATAAAGACACTAAGTAAAACCCTTCAGAACCATGCGCCTGGCAACGTCAAACTAGTAAAAGTGGATTTGGACAAGCCCTAAACTCACCTGCATCGCCGTGCAATTAGATGACTAAAATAGAGTTAAATGCAACAACACCATGCTTAACAATAAGTCATATATATTCATGGGACATAAAAAACTTACTTGTGCACATGCATTTGGGTATCTGGAGTGCCTACCAACCCCAAAAAAGAATTGGACAATCCAGTCAGTTTTTTTGTGGGCTGCCTGGATCAGAAAACGTGGGCGTCAACACGCCATTGAGATTTGGCTCCCCTTCCTTTGTTACATGCCTGCTCATTAGAATATGTCCGCCCACAGCTTGAGAACTACTGTACCTTTGTACAGGCGTTAAAATGGAGCATGTCAGACAGAGGGGGAAAACAAGTTTTTTCAATGCCATTCAAGAAAACCCATACTATTATGAACCCTTACCACTACCACTACTTTTTCTTTCTTGACCTCAGACAGTAGTTTGACCAAAAGAAAAGGATGACAGACGAGGAAGACAACTAAGGAAAACCATGCGTTTTAGTTGAAAGCTGCAGAAAAAGTACATAAGTGGAGTTTGAGTTCATGATCATAGGAGATAATGGGCTAGGGGTATCTCTGGTGTCCGAGTCACTCACTTTCTACGCCCACCCACCGTGATCTTCTTTCATAAGAATGGGGCTGTAAAGCATTAAAACAGGTAAAATGTGTTCTTTCTGGGAAAAAAAGCATAGGTGAAAGTGATTATTTACATGACTAAATCAGTTTAAACAGATGACCAATGCTGTTGTTTTTCCATTTTAGAGCAATCTGTCATTAACAGCGTAGTGGCTCTTCCATCAGGTCAGACATGAACCAAGAGCAGTTCTTCTCCATTGCATTTGTTAAACATTAAATGCTCCTATACGGGTAATAGATTGCATGTAGTTTCCCTCCTCATTTTTCATGTTAGGAAAACAAATAGTTTGCACACATAGTGCTGACATCCCTTGCCTGTGGCCTGCCTTTGTATTTTAAAGGATTACATACAGCGATGTGTTTCAGAGGAGCTGCCAGTTGGATCTTTTCATATTTATATGTGTACAGCTCTATATGTGGGCTGTAATATTCTGTTAGTTGGTTTATTCATGGTAGCAGATGTGGTGACTTACACACCATCAAAGGGTTCAGCAATGCAAATAGATGTTGATGCAACAGCCTGTAGCAGTGTTGTGAATCTGTGTAAATACAGAAGCAAAAGAAAACCTGAACGGAAATCCATAACCATCCACTGCTGCCACCTGCATCCCTCTGTGAATCAGTCTATACATACAGTTTGCATACATGTTGAAATGATGAGCCACATAATGTTACTGCAATAGGTGCACAATACCTAAGAAAAAAATGGCTTTCCAATGGCAAATGGCAAAACTCAAATTAGTGATTGAATTCCTTCAATTAGGGTCTCACTTGGTAATTCAATAGTTCCACTAATGTTCTCAAACCTTTTTTTGTAATCTACCCCTTTGAAATATGTTTTTAGCCAAGTAGTCGCTGAGTGTGGCCGGCTTGGCTCAGTTTGTAGAGCAGGCTCTCATTTACATACAGGTGTATGCCGCCGACCTGTGACGATTTCCTGCATGTCTTCCCCCTTTCTCACCTAGCTGTCCTGTCCATTAAAGGTGGAAAAGCTCCAAAAAATCTTTAAAAGTTGTCCCTGAAAAACAGCTTAACCCTTGTGTTGTCTTCCCATCAAAATTGAAAATCAACACTTTTGTTGACGCTTTTTATCAAAGTTTTTAATTTTTCTTAAGTTTTTGTCCCTTTATTCAACACTTTTGATGCTTTTTTCAATGTTTGTCACTTTTTTTTGACGTTTTCAACACTACATAACACTAACTTATTAACTTTAGTTTTAAAGTTATTTTTGGAATTTATGGTCAAAAACCTAATTTCTAGGAAATTATACCTAATGTTTGAGTTAGAAAAGCAAAAATTAGGAATTATTTAGACTAAAATTAAAGGAATGGATGTTGATGATAATCACAGACTGGAATATGTCAACTTTTACTCAATACTATTTCAAAAACACTTCCATTGTCAATTTGACCCGAGGACAACATGAGAGTTAAAGAAAGACGTACAACAGCCTGTTTATGAGGATGAATCATTTTATTTTTGTTAATATTCATGAAGGAAACGGTTATTTCCCACAATTAGCCACCGTAGCTACACCAGCTTATTTTTGCCAATTTTTTAATCCCCATACAATCCCCCAGAAATCCATCTGAATGAAACTAAATACTTGAGTACAAACCTTGTAATATAACATTTTAATTAAATTACTTCATAAACCTCTCTTCTAAAAAAAGACCTATTTAAACTGGCTTATTCTCTGATTACTGGATATATCTTCACATCAATATGCCCTGTACCTTTTATGAGTGATTTTTATAAAAAAAAAATCTTGTGAGGTAACCTTGAGTGCTTTTTATTTTAGATTGAAAAGCTTTTATGAAACTCAGCAGAAATGTGTGCAGTTTCAATTCATCATTATGTTGTTGTTTAGGCTACACAACAACCATGTACATGAAAAACACTTGAATGCATATTTAGAATGAATCACTGAATTCATTCGTTATGGTAAAATACATTTAAGGTATTATGCATGAAACAAAATCTCACGTACCCCCTGCAGTACTCTTGAGAACCCCCTCTTGAGAAACACTGCTCTAATGTGTATCTTGGTGGTGATTTTGAAAACTCTTGTTCCATCAAGAAGACATGAAACAGGAATACGGTTTTGGATATGGTTGTCTTGATTGACAGATTTTTCCTTTTCTTGTAACCATCACTTGAGACACACTGTTCCTGCGGTGTGTAAGTCTACAGCTAAGAAAGGCTTAATGTCCCTTGGATTAGAATAACCTACCTGGAAACATTCCATCCATTTCATCTCTCCACTCCTTTAAAAAGACCTTATGATTATAAAACCAACTAAACCTCTACCCAGAAGGCCGCTCTCACCCCTGATCAGTGTTGGGGAGTAACGGAACACATGTACCGGTGTTCAGAATACAAATTATGAGTAACTGTATTCCGTTACAGTTACAATTTAAATAATCAGTTTTTAGAATACAGTTACATTGTTGAAATCAATAGATTACATGACGATACTTCTCTGTTTCACGAGTTTATTCAATATCTAAATAAATTAAGGCATGCATTTCCCAGAAGCCTCAATTTGAAAATAAAAAAAAAGCTTTTTGCGTGATCTCTGATAGAGGTAGAGATGGAGCCGGAGCAACAGAGCCAGGGCAGGAATGCCTTTCTATCTTGGAAAAACAGCATTTCACATTAAAGAAAGAACGGGGAGAAGAAAATATAATGCAACATCTGCTTGCAGCAACCAATCTCCTTTCAGCATCCACATTGCTCCACATCCAACCTGAAGCATCTTAAAGGAAGTTATTTTTTTTAGTTTGCCAAGGGTAGTCGTCTGCTGTAGTTTTAATGGTCACCTTGCTATTTTATAGTTGTATAAGGTAGCTACCTGCTTAGTTGATGTGTGACTTTACATCCTCCTACTGTATGTGCTGATTTACTAGCCACAGAGCCGTTGAAAGACTGACTAGCCCCGTTTGACATGCTACCTAACATTAGATAAAATTAGCTTGTGGTAGCAAGACTGCGGTTAGAATTTTGTAGTAGGCTAGGAACTTCGGGACTACAAGTACAAACATCTATCTGCTTGTGCATGTACACATTCAGCCAGTTGGAACAGAAGACCACGTCAGAATTGGCAGCAGTATTTGATGGCCACAATTTATAAAATTCTATTCAATGTGTAAGTAATCCAAATATTCAGAATACATTACTCAGATTGAGTAACTGCAGAGTCGTTAGGTTTCCATTAAAGTCAGTGTGTGTATTTCCACTAACTGCGAAAGGGCTGCGTTCAGACTCCGTCCCAGCTCCGGCGATCCCCAGCCCTCCGGAGCAGATACGCAGAGCTTCTGTTTTTGCCAGATGCCGAATAGCTCCGCAGCAGTTCAGCACACGGCAGATGTGTTAATTTTCAAAATATTTGATTTCATTTGATTTGATTTATTTTATTTTCACAACAAAACATTAAAACAGTATTATATGTTTCACAAAAAAGATGTCATGGACAATTGCCGAAAACCCTCAAGGGGCTTAACAAGTGGCAATCTCCATAGAAACAATTACATTTAACAATTTAAAAACAATTTATATATTATTAAAATAAAATCATATTTCCCTGCGATACACCTTGAAAACGTCATAATGGGCAGGGACAGGCCTGAAGTCATCAGGTCAGAGGTTTTGCGGTTCTGTTTATAAAAATTACATCCTGTTAAATTGCGTGATCATACGTGAATTTGCGAGATCTCGTGGGTCCTCGTGACTTCAGCTGTCAGTCATGGCCTGCTCCGGCCTTGGGCTATCTTTGTGTTGGCGTTCTAACCTCCGGTGGATTTCTGAGGACTATGGTTACCTGGTCCTCAGATCTCTGCAGGGTAAATCCAGAGAGACTGTCCAGTCTGAGTTTTCTGTTGCACGACTAAAACAACTTTTCAATTCCCCCAAAACAAGTTCCTTCCCCCGAGGCTATTTTGCATCAGCACCATTGCTCCGCACGGCGCTTTCTTATCGCCCAAGACAATTATGATTGGTTTAAAGAAATGCCAATAAACCAGAGCACGTTTTTTCTGGAATGTTGTGTGGACTAGCCAGGTTAGCATTGCCAGACCTTCCTCCACAGCGCTGCAGAGGAGATCTAACAGCAGTTTTTCAAAAGTGAAAATGGAAATCACAAGCAAAAAAGGCATCGCCTGGCAGCACCCCCAGCCAAAAGAAGGCGACCCAAGCCGAGCCACACCCCCAACCCGCAATGCCGCCCTGTCCCGCAGCGGCAAGGACCTCAAACAACACACAAACGTCCGAAAGAATACGAGTCAAACATGGAGGAATCCACAGACAGCAGCCAAAACGCAGCAAGCCCAGGTACGGTTGACGTTGTTGACTTCATTAATGTGTTTACTGCGTTAATAGACTGGAGATGGGAGGAGGATTCGGTATTCGGTTTTAGATTCAGCAGAATTTTAACCAGTGGGTTCGCTATTTGGCCGAATCCCAAAAATCTGGATTCGGTGCGATGGATCCCTTAGGTCTTCTTGTTTCATATGATAAAGAAATGAGAAAGATGAGAAAGAAATGAAAATGATTTTAATTGGAATATTAATTGTTTTAAACCCAGCCCTATGTTACATACTTTACATGCTGCCGAAAAATGACAGTAATGCATACCTTGTGTTTCTAACCTAGGTTACAGATCAATGTGTGATCCTCTGCAGGACATTGGCTGTTTCAGCGTCCACAGACCACTGACTGTCCTGCACTTTGTGCTTGTCCTAGTATCTCAGCTGTCCCTTTTCACTGCCACCACACTGGGGGGGCTTTTTCCCCTTCAGGAGTGCAAGAAGTGTGGTAATGCCCTAAAAAAATGACATTAATGCAAACCTTGTGTTTCTAACCCAGGTTACAGTTCAGCGTTTGATCCTCTGCAGAGTGAAGATCAATCAGTGACGTCACAGCGCTCTGAGCTGACATTGATGGATGTGATGTGGGGTTTTTACTCACTGTAGCCCCGGAATTGTGTGTCTATGTGGTGGGAGCCGGGTCGGTTAGAGTACTGCTAAGGCCCCTATTGGTGTGTGTGTGTGTGTGTGTCTGGTATCATCATCCCTGCTCTTCACTCTCAGCAGATAACCTTTGATTTGTATGTGGGGGTTAATCCAGGGATGACGAGGCAACGTTCCCTTAAAGTGCTGCATCTGCAGCCTCTCAGTGTGTGGGGATTTGTCTGTCTGTCCAACAGTTCCAAACACAATGACCTGAATCACTCCCTGACCCCAAAAGGCCTGTGAATCCCCACCCCCTGATCAGCAAACCCCATTCACTCAACTGCTGGATCACAACATAAGGGGGATCAATCCTTTTGAATGAATGAATCCCTTTCAGTGGATTTGACAAAGATCTGCTGGAGGTGTTTTGTGTTACTTTCAGTAATTAGTGTGTGTCACCACAACTGTGACAAGTTATACATAAACTAAATGTGATGTGTCATTTTGTGTTGCTGACAACCCAAATAGGACAATACTCCAAAATAAGTTCTTGTGTGAGCAACACTGTTTCTTTAATACAATGACATTTACTGGATGGCTTGTTATCAATGTATACCATTTATGTGTAATGTAACTATTATTAATGTGACATTTTGGAACCGTGGAGATTTATTTCCAGCCATTAAAGGGCTCTCTGACACTAAAAATACAAATAAACAATTTTTTCACAAGAGTAACAATCTCTCTCTCTCTCTCTCTCTCTCTCTCTCTCACTATATATATATATACATATATATATAGATTGTTCCTCCTATATACATATATATGCGCTTCAAAATTGTAGAAACATAGCCTCAACATGAACATAAACCAACCTTAACCTTGGTAGCAACAACATGACAAATAGGATTTGATATGGAAAACAGGACGGAAACTCTGAGAGTGAAATGTAATGTAGAGGGGCGAGGGGGGGGTCCACTCCAGAGCAAGTAAATAGAAAATGAATGGCTCAGCCTATGTAAACAGAGACTTTAATTTAAAATAAGTTTAATACTCTGCCCATGCAAACTGAGTACAGTCAAGGTTTAACCATTTCTTTCAACAGAATGCATATTAGACTCTAAATGTGGTACACCAAAAAGAAATCTAAGACATTTTGAACAATTGGAATTACTAAACTAGAAACAGATCTAATCAGGATCCACTAATGTCTCATAAGCTTATTTTTAACACAACATGCGGGCATCACTGTATCCAGCTGCCAGGTGGACTGTATATCCAAACTTGTAAAATACGAACGCTTGGACAGTGGCGTTCAGCGTCCAAAGCGACGAAACAGGTGCCCTTCGACGTGTTTAACGTACTGGGGAGAGCAGCAGCTACACAGGGTTTAGTGAGTAGTATGTACGGCAGAAATTCTGGGACTTTAACCCAGGAGACCGGGGTTTGTTTTCCACCTGGCACCTTTCCTAAAGCAACTTTCTACTTCTTATAACAATTAAATAACAATTATTATAACAATTATTCCCGCGTGCCACGGAAGCGAGCCCACAAGCTTTTCCTCAACATAACAGCGTCAAATGGAATGAAGCCAATAGTCCCGACCAAGAGTGAGAACGTGTTGGTATATCTCCTTCCAGCACTGTCTCCCATGCAACTAAATTGAATTTTTTTTCAATTTTTTCAATTATGTTCAGAGGGAAACGTCATTTTTTTGTATTTGCTTTTCACGTAACTTAAATGTGTTTCAAATCAAAGTCCGCTTTCAAAGACCACTTAGGGACAACGTAGGGCTGGATAGATGGGTCAAATGGACAAGGGATCTTTACCCAGAAGACCACTGTTTGTGTACCATGTGTCAACGTTAAGTTATATATAAGTTAATTCACTTAATGTACTTAACTTACATACATACGTAACACAAATCAGATAACAGTAACAAACCCAAAACATGATTTTTTTATACCAAACCTAACCTAACCAAGAAGTTCTCTTTCACTGTTTTAAACAATCATGCGACTGTCGCTGGATTGCAAGATTAGATGTGGGAAAGTAAGTTTTTATCAGACAGGGCTGCTCTTTAAAACCGTAATCCTTTCCTTTAGATGATAATGATGGTGGATTGGAATGAATTCCTACATGTCTCTTTTAAGATAACAGGTTAAACACTACAATGTGCAGCTATGATCTAACAGCCCTTGTTCAGAAATGTCTCCTAGGTTCCAAAGGAAACCACTGTGGAGAGTGTAACCGTTGGAAAGGAGCAGACCTTGAAGGCCCACACACAGACATTTACACAAAATCATACACAATCATTATCACACTTACACGACATCTGGCCTCATTTCTTAACATTTATAATGTGTTTGTTTAAAGTTTGTAATCATGTCTTTCAGCACCTTGTAAAAAGCTTCTTTTTTTAAAGCACTTTCTGATTAAATGTGTGTTGACTGGAAGTAGGTCAGAAGTACTTTGTTCCTCTTCAGCCTCTTGTGTTGTCTGACACTCTCGCTCGCTATCACCACATGACAACCTGATTGATGGAACACGCACTGCAGATTAGAGCTGAATTGTTTGGCTACAGTTTGCCTGATGGAGCACTTACGCAAGGCTCCACTTGTGTTTTCCTACGTGTCTGCTGACAAGTCGGGGATTGTAGTGCTGAGGTGAGGGACGCCGTGTTGGGCAAGGCTGACTGCTGCAACAACATGGCTTTGTTATCAAAGAAAACAGCATGAGGTTAAATAAAGACGATGTTTTGGATGGTACTTAGATTTTTTTTTGATAGCGTACTTAGGAATGACGGGAAACTGGAGGCTCTCCACTACATATACTTTTACACTTTGCTTGACAGTAAGTGTAAGCCGTCTGTGAGTTATTGTAATTCTGCAACCAGCTCTCTTTCTTTGGAGTTGTTGGTTGTATATAAAAAAATATCTGTTTCTATGTTGTAATTTTACTTTGGCCACTTTTGGCAATCCTGGAAAAAACATTATACCTTCCCAATTCTTTTTATTGATGGTGTTTTTTTGTGTCTCTGTTTCATGACAGTGTGCAGATGAACAGTGTTCGGCTCCCCCCCCACCGTTGCCCCAATGCACAGTTTTAGAGCATTGGAGGCCCAATCCACCGGATAAAGAAAAAGTTGTCATTTATGGCTCTCGGTGGATCTCCGCTGCTTCACCATGCAGCGTGAGGCCAAAACTGTAACTGTGAAAAACACCATAGACTGTGTAAAATCAATGAGGTTAAAACACTACTTTTAAAGAGCTTTTGCTTTTAAACTTAAAAAAGCTCTAAAAAAATTGTTTCCATTTTCTAAAAATTACATCGGCACTTATGAATATAACTTATTGGAGGGAAGCATAACTCTGTTCATCTCCCCACACGGCCGTGACACAGAGCTGGTTTTCAAAAGTATCCCTGTTAAGCAATGGCTTACATAGGCTGGTACTCACCAGTTCTGAGCACATCAGATTTCTTCTACATGAGTACCCTTACTTTAAATTGTTTTAACAGTATTAATAATACCAAAAAAGGCATCATGATTTTGGGAAAAAACCAATTCTATTACAGATATATAAAAGATTTTGTCATTCAACAGTGATATTGATTTTTTTTCATTTTTTGGTTCACTATGTGACAGTAAACTAAAACTTGGACAGAACTGGTAACATACCAAAATGATTTTGCAAAGGACATATAAAACATGAAGTTCACTGGATGCTTAACATTTCAATTACAGAGCTGAGCAACATATAAATAAATGATATCTGATTACATACAAGAAGATATATTGTTACTGCAGGTCTGTCTTTCTGGAGAGTAATTCATGTTAATATTCATTCGACTCTCTTCTACATGAGCCTAACTTATAGAGCTTCTCCAATGAGAGATGAGCCAATGAATAAGACATCACTGTGTTGGGATCCATGGAGCTCTACATGACACCCCCCCCAAATCTCATGTCTCCTTGTTCCCAGATAGAGAGGCTTACAGTAAGAGAGAGCTAGGTCCCTGATGCCCTTAAATTCCCACTACATTCTGTGGTAAAGGAGTAAAAATACTTTGTTTCAAATGTTTTGAGAAGATCTAGGTCAAATACAACTTACATGGAATTCTTCAACAAAATGCATATATTTCTACCATAGTACAGGGGTTTCTACTAATGATCGATTGTTTAGTTCATTAGTTAGACAAATTAGAGAATTAATCACTTATATTTTTTGATAATTTATTTATGTAATTTATAATTTCATACACCACACCTCGTCAAAGGTGAGAAATTTGAGGATTTTGTTTTGTGGTCATCAGAAAAATTAAAAAAAGACCCAACCCGATGTTAAAGGAACAAATGATACGAACAATAAACAATTATGAACAGTTTCTCCTGTAGAGCTCGTCGGCCAAACATAAAATCCTACCCGAAAAAAATGTTTTTTGATTTCACGCCCTTTGACTTTTTCTTGCTTTCCTCACTATCATTTATCTTCTCATGCACTACTTCGCTCAAGCTTAACAGCCAATCAGAGGTATTTCTCCCTCCGACAGGCTCCACCTCCGTTTCAACACGCTCAATCGACAAGACGCCAACAAGTGCCAGCGGTGCGGGACACAGCAAAGACCGGTGTGGCGGATGTTCACCTATGGCCCAACATCAGCTGTTGGCCTGGGGAATCAGGGCCTTAACCCTAGTGTTGTCTTTGGGTCAAATTTGACCCGTTTATCAAAATATCTCTATCAATCAATTCAATTCAATTTTATTTATAGTATCAATTCATAACAAGAGTTATCTCAAGACACTTTACAGATAGAGTACCACACTCCAGAATTTACAAGGACCCAACAGCTCTAGTAGTTTCCTCCAGAGCAAGCAACAGTGAGACAGTGGCGAGGAAAAGCTCCCTTTTAGGCAGAAACCTCGGTCAGACCCAGGCTCTTGGTAGGCGGTGTCTGACGGGCCGGTTGGGGTTAGAATGAAGAGTGCCAATAACAGTCACAAAAAATAGTAGTTTGTAGTAGTTCTTTGCAGTAGTTCATGGCATATCAGGGCACTGTGCGGCATTACAAGGCACAGCAGGACATAGCTGGAAATGTTATCAGAAATAAGGGTTTCTAAATTTAATAACCCAAAAGTAACACAGATGATTGATTCCACACATCGTGCTTTGCAAGTACAACAAATGATAGGATCACTACTTTCATTGACTTTTGGGTGTTTTATATAAAAAAAAGAAAATTGCATTTGAAAAGAAAAAAAGGTTTCAAAACCAGACTGAACTTTCACATATACCTTTCTGTAATTATCAGTCTAAATATTATTCTATTATGAGTCTAAATAATTCATAATTTCTGCTTTTTTAACTTAAAAATTAGGTATAATTAACTATACATGGCGTTTATTGATCATGAATTCCAAAAATGTAGTAAATGTAAAACTGGTAATGCACTCTTGCGTGAGGCGTGCCGTGGCTGGTCGTCATAGCAGGAAACTGACGTCACTTAACGCAACACACACACACACACACACACACACACACACACACACACACACATAACGTCAAAGGTGTGTTGTTTTTGATTCTCGGTGTGTTGCCACAGCCAGAAGGCAAATTACTTTCTAATGAAACTGGAGGCAGCAAAAAAACAAACAATGCTTGATAATGCATTGCTGGAGACTGTCTGTCTCCAGCAATGCAGTGATTACTGAGGATTCTCTCCGACCAATCAGCAGTCTGCAGGTTTTCATCTCACCTTTTGGTATCGCCTCTTGGAAGCAGCTTGGAACCTCGACTGACATACAGTGCCTTGCAAAAGTATTGGGCCCCCTTGAACTTTTCAAGCTTTTGACACATTTCAGGCTTCAAACATTTTTATTTTTTGTGAAGAATCACCAACAAGTGGGACACAATTGTGAAGTGGAATGAAATCTATTGGATATTTTAAACTTTTTTAGCAAATAAAAAACTGAAAAGTGGTGCGTGCAAAATAATTCGGCCCCTTTACTTTCAGTGCAGCAAACTCACTCCAGAAGTTCAGCGAGGATCTCTGAATGATCCAATGTTGTCCTAAATGACTGATGGTGATATATAGAATCCACCTGTGTGTGATCAAGTCTCTGTATAAATGCACCTGCTCTGTGATAGTCTCAGGGTTCTGTTGAAAGCGCAGAGAGCATCATGAAGACCAAGGAACACACCAGGCAGGTCCGTAATACTGTTGTGGAGAAGTTTAAAGCCGGATTTGGATACAAAAAGATTTCCCAAGCTTTAAACATCCCAAGGAGCACTGTGCAAGCGATCATTTTGAAATGGAAGGAGTATCAGACCACTGCAAATCTACCAAGACCTGGCCGTCCTGAAACTGGGACGGAGATTTATCTTCCAACAAGACAATGATCCCAAACATACAGCAAAATCTACAAAGGAATGGTTCACAAATAAACGTATCCAGGTGTTAGAATGGCCAAGTCAAAGTCCAGACCTGAATCCAATCATGGTGGTGGAGAATCTGTGGTTAAAAAGAGCTGAAAACTGCTGTTCACAAACGCTCTCCATCCAACCTCACTGAGCTCGAGCTGTTTTGCAAGGAAGAATGGGCAAGAATGTCAGTCTCTCGATGTGCAAAACTGATAGAGACATCTCTTGTGCAAAACTGAAGCGACTTGCGGCTGTAATCACAGCAAAAGGTGGCTCTACAAAGTATTAACGCAAGGGGGCCCAATAATTTTGCACGCACCACTTTTCAGTTTTTTATTTGCTAAAAAAGTTTAAAATATCCAATAGATTTCGTTCCACTTCACAATTGTGTCCCACTTGTTGGTGATTCTTCACAAAAAATAAAATTTTTATATCTTTATGTTT
This sequence comes from Etheostoma perlongum, assembly GCA_026937815.1. Taxonomy (NCBI): domain Eukaryota; kingdom Metazoa; phylum Chordata; class Actinopteri; order Perciformes; family Percidae; genus Etheostoma; species Etheostoma perlongum. Next base: position 24,274,722 of record CM049390.1, read on the forward strand.
GAAGCCTGAAATGTGTCAAAAGGTTGAAAAGTTCAAGGGGGCCCAATACTTTCCCAAGGCACTGTACACTGTAACAAATTTAATGTAAAATGACAGTAACAGTAACAGTAACTTACTTGCAACAATTGTCCAGCATGTTACTGTGAATTATTTATACAGTAAAGATACCGTACTTCCATTTACAGTATTTTATGTATTCATTGTAAAACAAAACATGAGATAAAAAAGTCATAATACAGTAGTTTAATTTACTATTAACAGTATTTTTTACAGTAATGCTTTGACTACTGTGATTTCAACTGTAATACTTAGACTACTGTGATTTGGTCATGTCGACAAGGTTGTAATGTAAACTTTACAGCATTCTACTGTAAAAATCATATACAATAGTGTTACTGTGAAATCTAAAGGAAATAACTGGAGATTTCACTGCCATTATTTACAGTGTAGTACTACAAAAAGTACCTGTTTTTTATGTAATGGAAAACCAAAAAAGGCAAAGTAGAGTTGAGGCGAGTCAAGTAGATACCATGCAGTGGAAAATATTGGATGACATTCACAATGCTCATTTCAGAATACGATAATTCTAGAGATTTTGCCATAACTGAACTCTTGAGTAACAATAACAATTAACTTTCATGTCCACTTTGAGCATGCATTTCCTGTGGGCGTTTTGATTAAGATATGCGCTGTAGAGTTTTGACTTAATTAAAGGCATCTCCCTACACACCAGTTAAGTCAGCTATTTGACTGTCTCTCCCGTACTGGGCCTCATTGTCCTCCTTGCAACAGTTCGCTCTGCAAGGCTGACGTGGTGCCAACATTGCTACTTACTGTATTGTCATGGCAGTTATTAGATTTAAATACACAGAGCATGTTATTTCCAGGGTCTTGGGAACTGATTTTGTCCAATATTTTCATTTATATTTACCCCAGATCTTTAGTGGATCCACTGTGCCCTTTAAACATCCCACAGAATGCTTCTGATTGGCTGAAGGCCGGTTAAAAAGACACAGTCTGATGACTGCTGGAAGGGAATACCAGCAGAAAGGGTCAGGTGAATGCTAGTCTACTTTGACGACGTTCCACTTCCGAAATTGCTCCGTTGTCGCCGGAAATTCAACCGGATGTCCAACTTTTGAACTTACACGTGTTCCACCAAAACAAGTCCCTTCCCGAGGCTATTTTGCAGCGGCACCATGGCTCTGTGTGGCACTTAGCGCCACCCAAGACGATTGTGATTGATTTAAAGAAATGCCAATAAACCAGAGCATGTTTTTCTCCCATCCTGAAATGCTGTGTGGTCTAGCCAGACCTTCCTTCGCAACTCTGTGGAGGAAGGTCTGGTGTGTGAGACACGGTGAATGCTGATCTGATGTTGCGGTCTATCAGATTATTCAGCCAGTGTTTTCAAAGGGGGTATAGATGGTAAAGCAGGCTTGTTGATCCTTGAGAAACTCCTTATCTGGTCTTTGTTGGCTCTGCGTACATTGATCACATCCATTGTTGTGCTTGTCCCATTGAGGCCAGAGTGAATGAGCCTGCTGCGTAACAGCTTTATACCTCCCCCGAAATGAAGACGTTCCCACCATAGAGACCTGACACAGAGTGAGACGTCAGCCTGCCAGTAGACCTCATACAACACCTCATTTACTGCGCTATTTACATTTAGTGACTGGTTTGTTATGTTATTTGTGACAAATTTGTGAAATGTGATTTTGTTTTTAACCATAACATTTTCCCACCATTTAACACCAAAATATTACACAGACCTTGTATTCCAAAGTTGTTTTGTGCAAATATGTTCTTAAACTATTTTACCACTTTACTTAACAGCCATTAAATACTACATTTTCTAAATGAACCATGACACAGAGAGACATCATCAGGGTATTCTGCTTCATGTTGTGTCTGCTATAGCCCTGACTTCATTTGTCTCAGCTATATTTCATTCATATTTTCTTCTCCTCATATGTTTTTAACTCTAAATGTTACGCTGTACAGCTGTATCATGTTGGATTTTCAAAATAAAGACATTCCCTCCAAAAACAAAATCCCGGCAAATATGCCAACGAGAATCCTCCAGTGAAACAGCTCATACTTCTTGGCTGCCTTCTACTTCATGGCAAATTAAACACAATATTTACTTTAGTCTCATTTTCTTTTAATGACCGTTTTCCCATCCCTTTTTTTGTCCTGCTTCACAATTATTGTCTTTTCATATAAAACTTTTTCTACTGGCCAAGAAAGGTTGTTGGCAAGATCTCATTACTGCATGCAATTAATGTTATATATATATATATATATATAAAGTCAGTGCAGGTGGTGTGACATATAGAAAAATCACTTAAACCACTTTCCTTAACTTAAATGATGAATTAGTCAGAAATTACTGTCTTTGTGTTGCTAAAACCATATTCTTCATTCACACACACACACACACACACACTTTACATACAAATAGGTTTACCCCCCCCACACACACACACACACAGGTTCCTCCCCATAGCTTAAAGTGTATACCCTCATATGATGTGTTGCACCTCTTGCAGCCCTGCCTGTTATGTGGCTGTGGAGTGGGTGTGGTGATTTTTTGAGTGTTTGGAGCAGTGTGCTGTTTACGTTGGCATACGTCAACCAGACGGGGTGTGACTCAAGTGCCCTCTACTGGTGGAGGCGGGTCCCTGTGAGAGACATGTGCCCCGAGGTGTCTGAACTGGAATGTTTTTTTTGAGCACTCATGCAGAGAAACAAAGGTAACATCAGAGAAAAGGATCTTTATGTTATCGATTGTCAACATTGCTTCTGCGTTCTGCTTCTTATTGGTTCTCAGCCTCTCTGCAGGCTTGATTTCTGACAAACGCAGCATGCCTGTGTGCTCTTTGTTGTCCAATGTGTTGAACCAGCCGAGTTTTGAAATGAGAGAGAGGAGTTGGAATGTTAGTTTCATACAACTGACTCTTAGACATTATCTCCTCTACTTACGTTGGTATGTGGAAGTAGGAGGGAGTGAGCAGGTTTAGGCAATGATTTGCTCATTGTCTTCACCTGGTTAGTCCAAATCCGTATCATAGGCTGGAGTCCAAAAACCAACACAACAGTCAAGATTTCTGCAGAAATGCTGAGTCTCACATCCCAGTTTTCATGTGCATGATTTTGTGCAAGTCATGTCTTTGTCAAGCTTTTTGATGAATGTGGTTTACAAAACAGCAGCGTGTCTCCTCGTTCTCACAACACACTAAATCCTGTTCCCCACAAACTTGTACTAGTTTGCCAGGAATATTCTGGCGACTACTGTTTTTTTCTTGATTCCTGTCTTTTTATTTTCCTGGGACTAATGTGATCTGCGGTTGAAGTTGCTAAAACCACCAAAATCCCTGCAGTAGGGGGAAATAACAATAATGGGGACATGATCTCGGAAACCAAGAAGACAGGTGCAAGGTACCACAAGACTACAAAAACAGTAAAAAGCACCACTCACATCTGTTGGAGGAACTAACAGGTTGGAACCAAGCCTGCAGAACTCCACACAGAAACATCTCTCTGGCTACTGATGAATGTCAAAATGCCATCTCATACTGACACTGTGTTTGCCATTGTTAGCACTAGGGCTGGGCAATATATCGATGTTATAGCCATATCGAGATATGGTACTAGATATGGTCTCAGATCTTGGATATCACACATATTATGACACAAGTGTTGTATTTTCCAGGTTTTAAAGGCTGCATTACACTAAAGTGAAGTCCTTTTTCCTTACCAGACTTACTAGCTTTCTTATTAATTACCTTCACCCACTTAGTTGTTATATACATGGTACTGATGATTATTTATCACAAATCTAATTGTGATTTATTTTGTTTAAGCACCCACTGTCAAGATTCAAGATTCATTGTCATTGTCATTGTAGTGCAAAACTACATGCAAAGTTCACAGCTTAAAAGAATACAGCACAGAAACAATTAAAAACACAGTTATATGAATTCAAATAAATAAATGCTTAAATACTTATATGGGTGTGCAGAGCATGAGTGATAAATAGAAATACATAACGTATAAAAAGACTGAAAAATATAAATATCTAGATACTAGATACATAGAGTTGTGAAAGAGTATAAAGTATAAATATCGGTATTTAAAGTAGGTGCAGTCAGAACAGATACTAAAAGCATTTCAAACATATTAATTTGTACATGAATAGTATTCAGATTGATTGGACTGTTTTAGTGGGTATCATTGTTCAACAGTCTGAGAGCAGTCAACCCTGCAATAAGGTCGCAACATCAACATTACTTTGGTGAAGAACATCTGGAAATTTGATTTTCTCCATATCTTCCAGCTCTAGTTAGTACAGTAGTTTTTGGCTGTTTTGTAGTGGTGTTTGAATTCTCCGTGCTTATTCACTATATAGTCCACTATAAAATACCCACAATGCAACGTGGCCATGTTTTCCAGCAAGGAGGAGAAGAAGCAGAAGGACCAGTCAAAGCTGAAAAGGAAAAATGTAGCAGGCTTTTATTTCTAAACGGTGGAAATGTAACATATCCAACCTTTTACTCTCCTCCCGAAGGCTCGGTTTGGTTCAGGGACGTGTTAGAATTATTTTTGTTTCGGGTTGGTTTACATGATGCTGAGCCGGTGCATCTAAACGCCGGATGGAGCCACGGTGCCTCTGCTAAATAGCCTTGAGAAGGAACTTGTTTTAGTGGAACGTGTGTACATTCAAAAGTTGTTTTAGTCAAGCAACAGAAGTCTGAATTTACCCTGCAGAGATCTGAGGAGCAGGTAACCATAAGCCATCGCAAAGAAAGCGGAAGATAATGGACATCCGGCAGAATTTCAGGCAGCAACTGATCAATCCCAGAAGTAGAACGCCGTAGATATAGAATAGAATAGAATAGAATAGAAAGCCTTTATTGTCATTACAAGTGCAGTACCTGTGCAATGAGATTGAAGCAACCCCTTTACAGTGTCAACACGAAATATAAAAATATAAAATGTAAGTAGTGCACAAGAAGAAAAAAAAGAGAGGGAGGAATGCCGTGCACAGTTCCTGAGAGCAACTATATACATATATATAAAACAGTAAGAAAAATAAAGGGTTTGTAAACACATTATACAAATAGTACAGTTATTGGAGTATCAAAAGTCCTGAGTATTAAATATTGCACAGTAATGAGATTAAGTGATTAAATATTAAATATTGCACTGTAATAAAATTGAATGGTTAAATATTAAATGTTGCGCTGTAACGAAATTCCAGTGTCTTTCTATAGACTAGTCCCTGCATAGTTCACTATTTATTAAACACTATATAGGGAATAGTGTGTGTGTGTGTGTGTGTGTGTGTGTGTGTGTGTGTGTGTGTGTGTGTGTGTGTGCGTGAATGAGGGAACGGTTTCAAACACAGCTGTAGAGTTTGGAGAGGGCCACTTTGTCTTTGAGAGTGCAGCCTTCTGCAGTGCGTATGAGAGAGGCGGATTCGACACCATGGCTCCCCTTTGCTTATCTTTCCCATTACAGCGCGTCTCACGCTGCTGGGGCCGGCCCCGGCCCTCCTTCTGGCCCTGCCTGGCTATTCTGCCGCTTCAATAGCTCTGTTTGACTCCCCCGAGCGGAGCCCTGAGTTGTCTGAGGGCCCGCAGTAGAGTCCCTCTTCTCTCTGGGACCCCCTCAATCCTTCGCCCACCCCCTGCCATCAGTCCAGCAAAAAAAAAAAAAAAAAAACAGCGCCACAGGCTGAGTGGCGGAGAACAGGGCTTGGTTCACACCCACTCGCTAAATACCTCCAAGACAAAGGCAAAAATAAAAGAAAAGAAAGAAAGTACGCTACCAGGTTGACCCAACGCTAGCCCTGTTTGTCGGACAGCAGGATTTATGGCAGAGCTTGAGATACTGCTGGAGCCAAGCTAAGAGTTTACACACACTGAACAGTTCCCAAGGACAGGCCTTTAGACAGGGAGGCCGAGGACGTGTTGGAAGGGAGGGTGAGGAAGAAAGGAAGGGAGGTGGAAAGATAGGGAGGCAGGAAGACAAAAACAGAGAAAATATTATAGTAACAGTAGATGGGAAATAACAAGAGTAGAGATAAGCAAAGAAACGTAGAGGTAAAGGAGAGTGTGAATAAAGAAACGACAAGATAGATAATATAAGATATAAAATTTACTGTCCCCCAAGGGGAAATTAGTTTTGGACTCTGTCCGTTCCGCAGCTTTTACAAAGACAACACAAAGCTCTCATGCAACACAACACATGCTTCCATATACATTAGACAGGCACCTATATAGTAAGAACATTAACTCTGTCTTCCAATGGCAGTTTTTAATTGAACAACACTGTTGTCTGCATTCTCCGCAATAAGTGTAGCACAGCCCTCACACAATGAGATATTGCACAACCCTAATAGCCTACTTATTGCCCAAATGACATATTGAACAATGTAATAGCTTGTGTTGCATGACTAACATATTGCACAGCCCCAATAGCCTACTTCTTGCACAAATGACTCAATGCACTGACATAATGCACAACCCAAATAGCCAACATATTGCACAAATGACACATTTTCACATAACCTTTGCAGTATACCGTGACATATTGAACAATCCAACAGCCCATGTATTGCAGCACTAACTACTAACCTACTAATTGCACGATTGCACAACCCAGCCAGGCTACATGTTAGTGTTAATAAACCTAATGGACATAGGCACACAAGACTTAAAGTAAGAAACTGGCACATTGAGAGAGAGACAAAGACAAGGGAATAGAGATCAAAATAGAGTCCACTGCATTGCAATATATTTAGAATTTTCTAGAAATACCTGCACAGTTGGGGGCCTTGTTGCATGTCAGCCCCTCAGCCTCCAAATTTGTAGTTGAAAAGATTCTTAGTAATTTTGAGCTGGTATCAGAGTTATTGGTGCTCCCTTGAATATATTAGCTTTGTGAAGCTGATGGAAACATTAGTGATTCACATTTTATTCTACTAAAATTTCAATTTTGTGTTGAAATGTGTTTAAAGGATAAAGTTACTGCTATTTTTGTTATATTATAATGTGTTAGTCTGTTTCTCTCTCCAACTTCCCTTCCCTGTCTGTGACACTAAGGCCTAAGCCCATTCGTTCCAACTGATGGAATTCTTTGAAAATGTGTCACAAATATAGGTTTCAATTCTTTCATGTTCCAAAAAAAATCATAAACCCTTTTTGCCTTTTAGCAAACTAAAGTTCAAGTGATTACACACGGCTTCAGGACAGTGGATGTGTCATTGAGCCAGAATAAACAGTGTGTGTGTGTGTGTGTGTGTGTGCGTGCGTGTGTATATGTGTGTGTGTGTGTGTGTTTTCATGGTAATGAAGGAGCATCGTCAACCAGCCCAACAGTGTGACTCTTTGATGTGTTTTTAATAGTTGTTGGAATACAATGGAGCTCTGTGGTAAAGAGGAAGAAGATGTATCAGACTTTGGACACACACACACACACACACACACACACACACACACACAATGCTTGTTAGTGGATACATTCACTCTTGGTTTTGGTGTTTTTATGTGATTGTTGAAAAGAACAATACAGAACTTGCACACCATGTTAAAGGGTAACCAAAGTGTAAGTAGTGTTTTCTACCTGGAGCCTACTTTCCTATGTTTCTGTGTAAAAGGTTGAAGAAAACTGTAGTTACCCTTTAAGAATGAACACAGTAACCGGCAGCCACCGTCCAGGCTGCAATGCAAAACTACTGGTGGCTGGTGGCTTTTGCAAACAGTTTAGTGGATGTTTTTATGTTTAAGAAAAGTATCTTATTCTTTAACAGGAAGGTCAACCTCCTTGGAAATCCTTTCTATAATGTTGTCAGACGCTTAGAATATTAATCTGAGCCTATCAGTGGCAAAACAAGCACTTTTGTGAACGTAAAACAAGCTGGACAATTGTCCTGTTAACATACATCATAGCTTGTTTTGCTGACAGATGACTACAGTGATCTCGCTTAATACTGGACCGATGTCAAAGATCATTCCCATCAGTCCCATCAGTCATCAGTCAGTTTAATGGATAATATGACTGATGAGGGACACACATGACTTTAATATGTTGGAGATCTGTGCTGGGTGTCAGGCTTACACAAAAGAAGACGAAATGAGAGATGAAAGGAGAAACGAGGACAGGTGTAACAACAGTGTGATTGAGAGTGGCAGACTGTGAGAGGAAGACAGATGGAAATACAGAAAGAGAGAGAGAGAGAAAGAGTGAGAGAAGTGAGGTTGAATGGGGAGATTGGGTGCACGCAGGGTGTGAGATATCAGTTGAATTACCGTACGCTTGGCTTGCTTGCAGTTGCCATGGACACCTTGCAGAGAGAGAGAGAGAGAGAGAGAGAGAGAGAGAGAGAGAGAGAGAGAGAGAGAGAGAGACGAGGTGTCCTGGGGAGTTTCTAGATGTCCTTAGAGAGAATTTGTCAAATGACGTTGTTACCGGTTATATCCGTGGTGACAGCTCTACCGTTAGACACGTCTCACAAGTGGAGCTGTTGTTGTCTGCAGGTGGAGTCGACTGCCGTGCACACACACATACACACACACGCACGCACACACACACACACACACACACACACACACACAAAACACACTCCCTCCCGCCAGAGACACCTCAGTGAGACAATTTCACTGTCTCTTTGGCCTACACGCGTCTTTCTCTGTAAAATATTTATGCCTTTTGGTAATTTTAAAATCCACTCAATGCACACTATACTTCAGGGAGGGGAGAATATAATCATCTTAGAGTTGCAAAGGGTCAAAAAATGTGGGCAGAATTATTTCGGGGAATGTAAAGACTGGGAAAAAATCTCTCTCAGCACGGATAAATATTTGGATTAATCCTGGTTTTCTCATGCAAAGTGAGGCCTTAGCGATACCTTCAGCAGAGCACTGGCTCCTGGATGAGTTAAGTAAGCCCCAACAGCTTAAAGAGATCAATTGGAATCCCCCCCCCCACCCCCCTTCATTTCTCCTTCTGCCCATTCAAATAGTAGCCAACAGCGTGAGATGGAGGCACACTCATGTGTGAAATAGACTCTTCATGAGGACGCTGGTCTTTGGCTGCCTCGTTTTTTGGGACCTCCGTCTTAATCCCCCCTCCGAATTCTCGGAGGAGGGAAGGCGAAGACAAGGCCTTTTCTTTAGGAACAGAGGGCGAGGGGCGGGGCAGGGGGAGAGGCCGATGAGTCCATTGACAACAGTTGTGTATCTGTGGAGATTTAGGTGACGATTTCACAAGTAATGGTTGACTGAGCAGCAATGGCCACCCCAGCTCTGAGGAAAGAAACACCCTCAGCTCTTCCTCTCGGCTGATGTGTGATGTTTTCCTTTAATGCAAACAATGAGCTTAACCTACCCTGATATATATATATATATGCAGAAGGCATATTTTTTTTTATTGTGCATGTTTCAGAATGTAGTGCTTGGTGTCACACAATCTCTCCCCCTTGAGTGTGTAAAGTGAGATGTAAACAATAAACAATAAATTCTTCATCATCTCCAGACTCCATCTGGAACTTGTAATCAAAATGAGACAACCAGCTATAAAACTGAAAATGCAATCTCTTATTTATGAAAGTGCAAATTACATAGAATAATAACAACAAAAAATATGTGGACGGGAAGGCATGTTGTAACTACTTCCAAGTACATGCAGCAAATACTTAAAGCACAATTTGTATTGGTGTCTAAAGGCTGGATATGCACTGTTTTGTCTCGTTCCAGTGATTGGTTCATCTGGGTGATGGTGTCACATATGCGTCAAATTAACCCGTTTTCCTATATCAATGTTCATTTTAACTACCCAATTGTAATTACCCGAAATAACATGATTTATTCCACACAACGCTCTCTGGCAAGTACTAATCTCTACTTTCATTAATTTTGGGGCGTCTTTTTCAATTTTTATTGCATTTGAAAAAAAACTGAAGTGGTTTTGAAATAGTATTGAGTAAAAGTTGACATATATTAAGTATATTAGTTTAATTTTAGTTTAAATAATTTCTAATTTCTGCTTTTGTAATTCAAAAAATAATAAACTAAAGTTATTAAGTGTTGAAAAGTGACAAAAATCAAAAAGTATCATTGTAACAAAAGTATTGAAAAGAGGCCGGCGGGTCCTCTAACTCTTGTGGCTCGCCACCGCTCGCCATACTGGTTCTTCGTGCTGCTGTCTCTGACTCACTCACTGGACCGTCAACCTGACTCGCTCACTCACTCACTCACCCTAAAAAATAAAGGAAAGAAAAGGCCCAAAAAATGATATTTAAAAAAAAAGATCTGCATTACCTTAATTAATTTGCAAGCAAGTTTTATTTATTTTTATACCATGTATTCTCCGTGTAAATTCATGTACCAAACTGAGATGTCCGTACCGTTTCGGTTCAATACGGATACAAGTACCGTTCCACCCATAATATACACACACAAATACTCACCACAAACATACAATGCACTGATCAACCTCACAGAACATACTAACACACATCTTTGTTTTCATACAAACAAGATTCACAAGGATGTAACGCACACAGGCGATATGACCAAAACATTTTCTGGTAATTCAATAAACAGCCTATATTGAAATAACCAAAAGGTGGTTTTATTAAGAATTGTAGTGCAAAATAAACATAGCGTGGAACAACATAAAGCTTTGTTTCAATGACAAATATTGCGATATTGCATATATACAGGGCTGCGTTTTGTCACCAATCCTGTTTGTAATATTTATGGACAGGATATCGAGGCGTAGTCGGGGTGGGGAGGGGTTGCAGTTCGGTGGGCTCAGGATCTCATCGTTGCTTTTTGCAGATGATGTGGTCCTGATGGCATCATCGGTCTGTGACCTTCAGCACTCACTGGATCGGTTCGCAGCCGAGTGTGAAGTGGCTGGGATGAGGATCAGCACCTCTAAATCTGAGGCCATGGTTCTCAGCAGGAAACAAATGGAGTGCCTTCTTCAGGTAGGGAATGAGTCCTTACCCCAAGTGAAGGAGTTTAAATACCTTTGGGTTTTGTTTGCGAGTGAGGGGACCATGGAGCAGGAGATTGGTCTGAGAATCGGAGCAGCGGGTACGGTATTACATTCAGTTTATCATTACATTTCAGAGCTCGGAGTAGAGCAGCTGCTGCTGCCAATTGAGGTGGTTCGGGCATCTGGTAAGGATGCCTCCTGGGCGCCTCCGTAGGGAGGTGTTCCAGGCACGTCCAGCTGGGAGGAGGCCTCGGGGAAGACCCAGGACTAGTTGGTAGAGATTATATCTCCAACCTGGCCTGGGAACGCCTCGGGATCCCCCAGTCGGAGCTGGTTGATGTGGCTTGGGGAAGGGAGGTTTGGGGTCCCTCACATGGAGCGGCAACCCGCGACTTGATACCGGATGAAGGATGGATGGATATATATATTAAGAAAAAGTTGGGGCCCACCACATATCAGGTTTCCACTCCAGGGCATCAGCGTTCTAGCCAGGTGCTTCATGTGAACCTCCTCAAGGAGTGGGTCCCAAGAGCTGAGGTGTTCCTGATTCAGGCTGTAAAGGAAGAGGAGGAAGCAGATGACCAGTATCTTCCCTTACCAGTGTCCACAGAGATTGATGTGAGCCATCTGTCAAAGGATCAGCAGTCTCAGGTACAAACTCTACTTCACCCAAACATATTTCAAGAATATCCAGGGCGCACGAATCTGGTCGAACATGACATTGTATTAAAACCTGATGCAACAGTGAGACGTATGAGTTACAGGATACCGGAGCGCCTCCTGGTGTCCTTGAAGAAGGAAGTTGACTTCATGTTGTCTATGGGGATAATTCAGCAATCGAAGAGTGAGTGGTGCAATCCTGTGGTGCTGGTTCCGAAGAAGGATGGGACGATAAGGATTTGTATCGATTTCAGGTATCTAAACTCAATTTCAAATTTTGACTCTTAAATGGGAAATGCTGTGGCGGCAGGGGAGTGAAGATGAATCCGGAGGTGTAGAGTGATGATGGTCCGTAGGAGAATTTGAGGAAGACTAACGATCCGACAGGGACTGGATGTCAGGTCACGGTATAAGAGCTGGTGGTGATGATGATGAGACACAGGTGGGTGCTGGTAATTAGGCTGAGCCGGAACAGGTGATAGTGTGGATGAATGACGTAACAGACAGAGAAAAACAGACATACAGACAGCAAACAGAATCAGAGCGGGGGGTGCTTGACAACCTTGCTTTGTCCGGAACTTTGGACTTCTCAGTTTGATCCAAACCATTGTCCGGTTCGTTTATATTGTGAAAGCCTTTTTTTTGGATGGTTTTGACTTTTGGGCCAAATACATAGTTCTGTCAGCCTATCATCGTGTTATGAGACCAGAGAAGCTCCTTTGAGGCATAGCACAGTGCATAGTGTGTACGTAAAAGAGAGTGTGAAGGTGAATGCGCTCAGAACAGACAGCTGTTGGCTATCAGAGCTGAGAATACATCAGCAGTTTACTTGTTAAGTGGTAGGAAATGTACAGTGTAGGTTTGTCTCTGAATAAATGCTCCAGAAAGAAAGTTTCCGTGTCTCGCTTCTCAACATTGCAACAAAACAAAAGTAGGGGTAGGGTAGAGCAGCTGTCAGAAAAAACTCTGACACAGAGAGAGAGTACAAGCGGACGGGTATTGTCTACAAACTAATCAATTATCAGGAGACGCTTCTCACGTCTGTGATGACCGCAGGATGTAGTTATGTCACGTATAGATCTTTAGTGCGTTTCCATAACTGCAGTGTGGAACCAAACCTTACCGGATGAAATGCAAAAACATGAACCTTGATACGAACTTTCAGGTGTTAAACCCCTCTTAAATTCTTCATGCAGTGCCTCCCAGTCTGGACCCTATTAAATAAAACAATGTCTACTTTGGACTATTTCTCACAAGTCTATTTGTGGGGACCAGTTCAACCAAAGAGGGATTTTCTATCCTTTTGTTTCATTTGAATATGTTTAAGAGAATCTAAAGAAGTAAAATCATCCAATAATTCTCTAGTTAAAAGGAAATAATATGTTTTCTTATCCTGTTAGTCATCTTGTAGTCTATATCTACGATTATCCACTTCCGGGATTGCTCCAGTGTCATCGGAAATTCCACCGGATCTTTTTGGCCGGATGTCCGTCTCCTTCCACTTTCTTTGTGTTGTAATTTAAACTCAATAAGCTCCATTAGACAGCTATCGATCCAATCTGAGCTTTCTGTCAGCCGTCTTGGGCTGCGCTAGGCACCAGACGGATGTTGCCTCTGCAAAATAGCCTCTGGAAGGAATTTGTTTTGGGGGAACATGTATAACTTCAAAGGTTGTTTGAGTCGTGGAACAGAACACTCAGATTGGACAGATGGTCTAGCTAGCTGTCTAGATTTACCCTGCAGAGATCTGAGGACCAGGTAACCATAGTCCTCAGCCAAAGTTTGCCGACACAAAGAGGAAGGTTAATGTAAATGTGGTGTATTTATATAGTGCTTTTCTAGTCATAACAACTACTCAAAGCGCTTTTACATCATACAGGAACCATTCACCATTCACACACATTCATACAAGGTGCCACTTGCTCATCAGATAAACACTCACACACATTCACACTGCGATGGCGCAGCATCGGGGGCAACTTGGGGTTCAGTGTCTTGCCCAAGGACACTTCGACATGGGACTGCAGGGCCAGGGATTGAACCACCAACCTTCCAATTGACAGGCAACCGCTCTACCGCTGAGCCACAGCCGCCCCGGTGAGTGGTGAGCGTGTCTGGCATGTTGTATTGGTCATATTTAGCAGCAAAGAACCTAAACTGAAAATATTCAGCTTTTTACAGATTATATTCATCTAGACTTAGCAGATTTAGTAAACTGTAGCCATTAGGGCTGAGAAAAAAAAATCAGTACAGCATAGTATTGCAATATTTTCAGTGGCAATACTGTATTGATTGAACCGCCAATTTTCCAATTGGCAGGCAACCGCTCTACCGCTGAGCCACATTCGCCCCCAAGGTGATGGTGATGGTCCAAAATTATGTTAAAATGCACAGTTAGCACAGTAGAATAAGGCTGAACAACATTAAATTAAAAGGGTTCCAGGTACCCCTAAATCTCTGATCCTCGTCTGCTGCACAGACTACTTTTATCTGATAAATGATAAAGGGTCTTATGGCTTCTGTGCTCCACAAAGCAGACAGCTGATAAATGTTATGTGTTCGTAGTAACAGATGCTTCCACCACCATGGCGTCCTCTTTAGCCCCCCCCCAAAAAAAAGTATAATGATGCTCTGTCTCCTTCACTCTGACTGGCCCATCGACTCCACCAAGTAATTATCCAAGCTCCGCAAAGTCCTCAGCTCAGTCCGTGCTAATGTCTAAGGATTCATTATAGTGTAAAATAAGATAAAAATTCAATTATTTCCTCCTGGGTACATGCATTAGTCTGGATTGTTCTTCTTCTGTTGAGCCTATATTCCCATTGGCTGTGGTATTAACACTACATCACAACCTGTTGGCTAATACAGCATTTCTGGTTAAACAGAATTAATTGAATGGAAAAAGGTACATTTCCGCCAAACAAAAAAAATGGAAAAGTTCCCCCGATCATTGTGAATGTCTTTACAGTCTGTTCTCTGTTTGCAAAGTCATAATGTCTTAATGAGCGTATGGTTGAGGAGATAATAATTACATGAGGAAAACTATACTCATAATAATGTTCACTCCTGTCTGTCACAATGTTCTACTATACTAACTAACTGGTGCTGTTTATACTATGTATGAATCGACTGCTTGTGTCATTCATGTTTATAATCATGTAAGATTTAATTAATTCTTATATATATTTGAGTACATTTACTAAAAATGTATTTTCAGTGTTTGTATATTTAACCATTTATATATTTGTGTTCAAACAGTCGGTACTTGCATATGTACATACATGTTTAATTATTTACATCAGCAGTTAAGAATCTACTGTACCTCTGGGTCTTCCTCACATTTACCTGAATCTAAGTTCTGCCAGCGTCTGATTGGTTAGTTCAGCAAAATGTGATTAAGTAAAACAAGGAAGTGTAGTTGTTGAGGTTAGCAAGGGGGTAAGCCTCTCTGTCACTGACCAATGTGAGGCGAGTGCAGATGGGAGTCGTGCATGCTCAGATTTACGGTTTACAACATAACTGTCATACTGAAATTTGTGAAATCCATGAAATAATAAACTTTTCTCATTATCTATATATGGTTGCCTGATTGCTAACTTTAGCTCAAAACGCCATTCCACTGACAGCCTTTGTTGTGTTTGATGCTAACTTGTAGCCAGCAGTGAACCAACTTGGTTAAGTAGGTCTATTTTTACTGAAGTCTCTTGTTAGCATCTTGTAGGCTACTTGCAAAGTGACGCATGCACGACTCACATCTGTACTCGACTTACATCTGGTAGTGACACTCTCCTCTCTAAGCGGAGCTCCTATGGCGCCATGTTGATGCTACCAAGCCATCACCTGCTGTTAGCATTCCTTTGACTGCCATTCATTTTTATTCATTCACTTCTACAGTGAATAACTTTACATCTGAAGCGTTTAA
This sequence comes from Etheostoma perlongum, assembly GCA_026937815.1. Lineage (NCBI taxonomy): Eukaryota > Metazoa > Chordata > Actinopteri > Perciformes > Percidae > Etheostoma > Etheostoma perlongum. The sequence goes on from CM049390.1 coordinate 24,290,314, forward strand.
AGACTCTATTTGTCCGTTGGTTACTTATGAAAAAACAACAATGTATAAAAGGCTCCATTACCTTGTAGCTCACGTTAAGGCTCCGTAGCAGACATTTTTGTAAAAATAGTGAATTAATGATTGTGTCATAACCACACGAGTTTCTGTCGTAGAAGGAATTATCGTATAGTACAGGGTAAGCTTGCAGAGAGTTTAGACTTCCATCAGCTGTTTAGGTTTACTTACTAATGTTAACTAGCATGTTAGTTAGCAGTAGTTAACCTGTGCCTATGTTATCTCCTAATATTAACCTAGGCTCTCCGGAAGAGCTTCTAATGTCCTTCACTGGTCTCCGTCCAGAGCAACGGGATATGTCAGTCCATTTCTTTAACTGTTTATGGTTGTTAGGGGGGCTGATATTTTGATGAAATAATCATTGTTGGCATTGTTTTATGAATCATATTTTATATTTTATATGTAAGACATTCATGTGGCTCAGTAAATCCTTAGGGGCTACTGTATCTGTGGATGACTATCTTACCTATAGGATAGTAAGCCTATCATCATTGGGGATTTATCTTTGCTAATAATATGTTGGATTCATGTTAAGACATTTTCATTTTTGAAAAAAAATGAAAAGAGTTAACAACAATTTGAAGGCCCCTCTGCAGTGACTGTGAAGGACCCCCCGCCTAAGATGTCTTATACTAATGCAATCAACGAGCATGTTATGGGATAAATAAACAAGCTGCTGGAACTGCTACATGAGCATCCTGCAGGTTATAGTCCTCACAGGAGCAACTACACACACATTTAGAACTCACTAATTTGTTTCCTCGTTTATCACTTAATTAGCTTCCAGCATTCCAGCCGAGAGTCTTGACGATCAATATAAATCACTACTACTGACGGAGACCCGCTAATGAGATCAGATTAACGAACGGAATTACACCCGCTGCCGCCACGAATGATTAGAAATCACTAATTAGTCCTCTGTGCTATTAAAAGGCCATTTAAACAGCGTATTTCTGTCTGTGGCAGTGCCGTAATTACATTATGTCGGACACGGATGAATGGCTCCCCCCCCTATCTCCTCCTGCCCTCTCGCTTTCTGCTCTCCTATTCACTGTGGAGTTCACCCTAACACAGTGTGTGATGATCATTTTTTGTTCACAAGTTTTACACCTACGACAGCAGCCAGCTGGTGTTCATGACGCGTACAGTGCGGATCGTGTTTCTATTAGAGGCTGAAACCTGGAGTGTGTTACAAGATGGCTTCACGCTTGTTTTAGCCACAGGTAGATTTGAACAGGTTAGATTTGACAGCACAATCACTACATTTACACAATCATTAGCTCCATTAAGCTAATAAAAACATATATTGACATCATTTACACCCCCCTCGCCACAGTTTAGTGCCTAAGGAAAGCTGCTATAAACTGATAAACCTTTAATACTGGGAGGATGACAAACAACTATCCAAAAAAGTAAAGTGGACAACCATCTCCTCAACAACCTGTGGTTGTTGAAATGACACACGTACAGTGACAGTATGCAGTATATGTAATAATTTTGACAGTGGGGATATGATAAAATCTCTCACACTGTACAAAGAGCAGTTGTAGAACAGAGAGGCAATGAAGAAAGAGTCCTCCAAACATAATCTTAGGCTCCATTTTGCATGGAAATATAAAATAATAATAATAATACCTGAAACAATAGGCAACTACGGGCCATGTTTCTGAAGCAGGACTAAAGTTATCTCTCTGTGTTGCCAGTTGAAGTGATCCATTTGTTTCTCTTTGCGTCTCTGTAAAAATGTGTACCTGAATCTATAATATTTATTAGATATTAGATTTGCACCATTTTATCCCGTTTTTTTTTTGTTTTTCTTCCCACCATGCAGATACAATGCCTTACTTTCTATTGTTAAAGATTTTACAGTTACAGTAAGGTTGCAATATTTGACATCATTCATTGAACAAATGCTCTAAACTAAATGACAAGAAAGACATAATGTTATTGCCCTCCAGAGCAACACTTAGAAGCGTCCTTTTCTCTGACACCCTTATCAGCAGGTGTCAGTGCCTTACTGATCACTATTGGCCACAGCAGGAAAAGCACAGGTGTGAAAAAGTAATGATGGCTGAATTCCATGTAGCTGCTTGGATTTCAGGTCCCTCTCACTGGAGCACTTGAATAGACCAGAGCCATCCCTAGTGTTATTAGTAACACCTGTGCTTTTCCCACCATGACAAGTCAAAAGGTCTGCTGGGAGGAAGGCAAATACTAATCGTGAGATATAATATATATTTCTGAACTGACACCACTGCACTCTGTGTTTTCTGGCTCCTCCTTTGGTCCAGACGGACAAGAGTCTCACAGGGCTTTGTCACTTGAACATGAACATGTTTGATTTGCTAAAAATGACTGATGCTGCCGGCTTTATTGGGAGAACAGTTTCCTGGAAGGATGTGTGGAAGTTGTAATGTGTAATTAACAGACTGCAGCTTCATGTAAGTTCTGGCACTCGTTATCATCCTCCTAGCACAGGAATACATTCAAAATGCACAATCAGATGCACTAAACTGAGCATCTAAGCAAAACATAGTTGAGCTCTCCTCCCACAGCTTATGATCTTACAGCAGAGATCCATACGGAGTCAAAGCTACCTGCCAGTGCAAACTTGTAGATATATCACTACAGTAAGTCAAGAGTAATACTACTGTGAGCTTGTGTTTGGTTTTAATGTGAGTAAATGTAAACATGAGAGGAAAATGTGCCAATATGTGTGTTCTTTTTCCCACCGAGCCCTTTCATACTTTTGACTTGAGGGTTCAATGTACTTCAGCTTAAGAAAACAACTGCGGCGTCCAGATAGCTCAGTTAGTGGAGCGGGCGCCCATATATAGAGGTTTACTCCTCGACGCTGCGGGCCCTGGTTGGACTCCGACCTGCGGCCCTTTGCTGCATGTCATTCCCCCTCTCTCTCCCCTTTCATGTCTTCATCTGTCCTTTCAAAAATAAAGGCCGAAAATGCCCAAAAAATAATCTTAAGAAAAAGAAAACACCTGCAAAAAACTAAAAATGATAGCTCCAAAACTTTCTTTTCTTTATTCGCACTGTCTGCACTTGCATGTCATGTTTGACAAAACTTGTCATGTTGCTTTATGTTATGTAACGTCTTCTCATGAACGGGTCCATATGATAAGGTGACCAGATCTCTCAGACAAAATCCGGGTACATTTTCAGATCAGAAGCAAATATAGGCCTACCTCCAAAACACGTCATGTTTTTAATTTTGTAAAACTTAAAACGGGGACACTAGACCTAGAGCTGTTCTCATTAGGGGCTGAGCCCCCCCCCAGGCTCGTTTCTGCAACAGCTCATTGAGTATCGGATACAATATAAACTATTGAGGACATATTTTCCTTTGACATTAATGCAGTATGAAACGAGATCGCTGCAGTCGGCAGCAGAGAAACAAGCTACAATGGAAGTTAATGTAAGGGGACCAGATTTCTCAGACAAAATCTGGGGACATTTTCAGCTCAGAAGCGTATATACTTCCAAAACACGTCACGTTTTTAAATTTTTGTAAAACTTAAAACACTTCAGCGTGAGAAATCGGGGGTGTGGCGTGTGAGCGTGTGGAACCAGTCAAATGCTTGTGTCTCACGGCCAATGCGTGAGAGTTGGCAGCCCTGCGTTCATAAAGTGCTCGTTTTGCTACTGACAGACTCAGATTAATATTCTAAGTGTCTGACAACATTAAGGAAATGATTTCTAAGGAGGCTGACCTTTCTGTTAAAGATTAAGATAATTTTTTAAAACATAAAAGTCCACGAAATTGTGTTTGCTAAGCCCACCAGACTCCATGTAAATAATCAGTGATTTTAGCATCGTAAAATACGGCTTTCTAAAACATCTCTGAGCAGCACTGCTCAATCGGGTCCATTGGTCAGTGTTTTCTTTCTTTCATTCCAATTTTGGGTCTGTCAGTCACAGTGAAAACCGGGGACATTTCGAGGGGACAGATCCAGCCGGGGACAGGTCACCAAAATCGGGGACTGTCCCTGGAAACCGGGGACGTCTGGTCACCCTAAGTTAATGGGATAATTGTCCAGCTTGTATTGACGTTCATAAAGTGCTCGTTTTGCTGCTGACAGACTCAGATTAATATTCTAAGTGTCTGATAACATTATGGAAAGGATTTCTAAGGAGGCTGACCTTTCTGTTAAAGATTAAGATCATTTTTAAAACATAAAAGTCTGAAATTGTGTTTGGTACAGAGCACCGCAAGCTGCCGGGTTAAGTTCAGGCGACAAAAAGTGGGCGTCATGCGGTCGATGACAGTAAAGTTTAGGCAATAAAAAAAAAGTCCTTTGTTTTACCCAGCCTATAAGCCCTGTGTTTTATGATCCACCACCCATTCACTGCGACCCCTCCTTACACGGCTCACAGCATTCCTATACAGCAGCAGTTGTTGTGGTGCATACAACAAAAAAAAAAGGTGGAATGCTTACAGCTTTCAGTGTTTCTGTAGCTATACTGTATGAACGTATGGTTCATGAGAACAGCCTGTAAGTATAGTTTTGTCATGTTATTTTCTGACTTCATGCAAGTCTACATGAGAGCAGTCAAAGTTAGACATTGGTACATTTTTAGACCTGTGAGGACCTTCAGAAGGTGATTTATACCCAGCCAGGGAGTGGGAGAAGTGGTGATACACATCTGTTGAGCAGGAAGCCTGGCTGCCCTCTAAACATCCTGCTCCCACATTATTAGAGATCACCTCGCACACATTGTATCGACCATCACACCACGCTGAGGCCTCTCGACCTTGTGTCTCCATCAGCCTCCTTTTCCGGCTCCAGGTAAGGAGAGCAGTTGTGGACTCACGCCAGGAAATGAGAGAGAAAGTTCTCACGTAGATAAAAAAATTTACTCTGGGAAGAAATGTTTTCATTGACATCAAAACGGGAAAGATGGGGATATCCGCTGTAATTAAAAAAGAGTGAAAACAAACACAGCTATGCAGCCTGAGATGCTGCAGAGGTTAAGGGCCGTGTTTCCAAAACTACATCACTTGATATTCCCCACAGCCCTCTGTCTGTCCAAAATCTCTCTGGCACTAAACACACCCAAACATTCACACAATTAGTATCTACGGATCTCATTATTTTTAGGCTCAGCAAATAATAATAAAAGCACACTTAAACTACTATGGGCTTCACAATCAACCTAGCTGAACACCAATGGGAGATTTTGGAGCGATGTAGAGTAGAGTTCCATCTGCACAGCGCTAACCTCCAGCTAACCTGCAGTAGTCTCAGGAAGGAACTTGTTTTGTTGGAACATTTACATCCCGGCAAAAGAAAACGCCACATACGGTAATAAATTAAGTTAACTGTTCACACAAGCAACGTGAGATATATTAATTAGCTGGATACATTAACATCACCCCCGAAACCTCGTCAACAGCGATTCCCACCAATCGGTCCCAAAAAGTCCCAGTTAGATCGTGAATGCCATAAACATTTTATTTGTAAATTGTTGCACAATCCAAATTTCTTTTCAAAACTTTCCATTTTCAGCGTGTAGCTTGCTAGCTCGAAGTTTGTTGTTGCTTACCGTAGCGAAGGGATTTTGAGAATGGCAACACATGGGTGGTGGGCTTTATCCTGGAAATGAACACCTGTTAATCCAGACTATAGAGTTCTACAGACTTGGAGAATCTATGCCAAGGAGCAGTAAAGCTGCTCTGGAAGCTTGTGCTAGAAGCATGTTCTCATCACCCACATGACAATTGTTTCACATACAACACTAAATGGTGTAAAAGGTCTTAAGAGTAGGCAGTCATTGCAAATTGAATGCAGATGAAGGTGCGGTGAAGTTGAATTTGTCTATAACTTGGGCTATTTTAATTTGCTTCTTCACAGAGCGCTCTACATCAGAGGGCATCAACGTTTTTAGGCCAAGGACCCCTTAGCTGAAAAAGATACAGAGCAGGCAACAGCCCCCTGCTACACGTAGGCTACTGTATAACATTAAGTTGCATTAAACTGGGCTAGATGGATGACTATAAATGGCAGTGAATCCTTAACCCTCATGTTTCCTATATCAATGTTCTTTTTAACTACCCAATTGTAATTACCCAAAATAACATGATTGATTCCACACAACACTCTTTGGCAAGTACAAATCTCTACTTTCATTAATTTTGGAGTGTCTTATTCAATTGTATAGCATTTGAAAAAATTGAAGTGGTTTTGAAATAGTATTGAGTAAAAGTTGACATATTCCAGTCTGTGATTATCATCAACATCCATTCCTTTAATTTTAGTCTAAATAATTCCTAATTTCTGCTTTTCTCAGAACATTCTCAGAACTCAAACATTAGGTATAATTTCCTAGAAATTAGGTTTAGGTTTATAAATTAGGTTTATTGACCATAAATTCCAAAGATAACTGTAGAACTGAAGTTAATAGTGTTAAAAATGTCAAAAAAGAGACAAACATTGAAAAAAAGCATCAAAAGTGTGAAAAAATGTTGAAAAAGGACAAAGCGTAAGAAAAAGTTAAAACCATCCATAAAAAGTGTCAACAAAAGTGTTAATTATCAATTTTGATGGGAAGACAAGACAAGGGTTAAGCTTAACTCTTTGACTACCATAGTGGCTATCCTACCTATAGTAAGCTTATCTTCAATGTGTAAATGTTTTTATCTAACCCAACACTAGAGAACTTTTCCTGCTTCCCATACAGGTTGGAAGAATTGTCCCATTACATGACATTATGCAGGTTAGCAGATCGGGTAGCAGATCTGTAGTTCAAATGAACTAGACAATGTAATGGAATGTAATGGAATGGACATTTACGCTTCCAACCTAAAGAGGGACTGAAGCGGGAAAAGTTTTCTAGTGTTGCTTTAAAGTCTAAGATTCTATTTTCTTTATAAAGATTGTTTTTTGGGCTTTTCCACCTTTAATTTTTGACTGGACAGTTAGGTGAGAAGACACGCAGGACATCACCAGAGGTCGGATTCAATCCCTGGACATAAACCTCTCAGTATATGTGCGCCTGCTCTACCACTGACCCAACCTGGCCACAAATTGTAATGTAAGATTCATTTTAATGTATATTTCCAGACATATGTACATTTTTGAAAAAAACCCTCCTAAACATTCTGCCCCCCCGCCCTAACTCTGGTGAATATCTCTGCTCTGCAGTGTAACAAAAGACATGAAGCTCATTGTCTGTGTGCGAGAAGTCACGGATGAGTCCTGATCTATCACAGAGCTTCCTGCCAAAGTGTTGGAGGGTAGAGGGAGGGAAACACGGCTTGGCTGTAAGGACTAAAGAAACCCTGCAGTATCTCAGCTCCTCTCTGGCGTCCGAGCCCCGAGACAACTCCATCCCTGGCATCCGGACTCAGTACCTGGCTTTATAAGGCCTTGAGCCATGCCAGAATCAGGCTATTCCTGGACACGGTTCCTCAGTGCTACATACCCAGAGAGCTTTGTTTGGACTGAAACAGAGGAGGAGGTGTACTGCCGCCACCACTGCTGCCACACAGAACCCCCCCCCAACTTCAACTGTTACATTTTTATTATCCACACAGTCCAGTGCAGGGGGCGGGAAGATGACACATTTTTCATTTTGATTTATTTTCCTGTGATGAGGACAAAGACAGTGTGGAAGATTATCAGTACAGAACGTTCCCGTTCTCTGGGTTCGGAAAGAAGCTGTAAATAATTTGGATGGAGTGTTTAAATCAGCATGGACACTAGGGGTGGGAATCATCAGAGGCCTCATAATACGATATCATTGAGATATTTATGTCAAAATACGTTCTTATTGCTATTTTAAACATGTTGCAAAGTTCTGCGTTATATATTATTATCTTTTTTCCCCAACTTCAAATTTTGTCCCAATTTCAAACGTTGATAAGTTAACATCTGTTTCATCTAAAAAGATACATTTCTCTGTTTGTTTATCTCACTTTAATTTTATTGCTGTAAAATGGGATTGTCAAGCAGACGGCCAACACATATATAAAACTAGATTGATGATTGATCAATACAGTATTGCCACTGAAAATATTGCAATACTATGCTGTACTGATTTTTTTTCCCCAGCCCTAATGGCTACAGTTTACTAAATCTGCTAAATCTAGATGAATATAGTCCATAAAAAGCTGAATATTTTCAGTTTAGGTTCTTTGCTGCTAAATATGACCAATACAACATGCCAGACACGCTCACCGACACACATGAGACTTAGACCACGCATCAGTTGTACATTAGGAAACAGTGTTTGGCTGGCTTCAGGATTCTCTCAAATTAGAACAACTCGTTTCCAAGATGGTTATTGAAAATGTGTTCCATAGGGACTGCTTGTTCTGGTTTGGTGTCTTGTGATTATGGTACGGTGTTATTTTTGGTCTGGTCTTCTATATGTTCTGTTTCCTGTTTTATTTTGAAGTCTGGGTCTCTGTCTTGTCTTGTCTTTATTTTACTTCCTGTGTTTTCCTGTTCCCGTGATAAGCTGATGTTTTCTACATGTTTCCCAGCCTTTACCCTCTGTATTTAGTCTTTGTGCGTCCCCTGTCCTGTGTCAGATCATTGTAGTGTTGAATCTCCCTGTGGCGGTTTGGTTCTGGTTCCTCGCTACCTGGATTTTTGCTCACTGGATTTAGTTTTTGCCTGCCCCTCTCAGGACTTCCTTTGTTTGTTTGTACTTTGCTTTTTATTTCAATAAACCCTTTAAATACACATTTGCCTCCTCCACTCTGCACTTGGGTCCACCATTCCACGCAAATTTTCTTTGATCAGATTTTTATATTTATTTGCAATTGAGAGTTTTTTGTCATTTGTGCAGTAATCAGGGAGGTTATTGGAAAGGAGCTTGCTCTCAATGGCCCTCCCCGAAAAAAAAGGATTATAATATGATAAAGTTATTGTTTTGTTTTTTTATCCAGCACATCATTTCAAATCTTCACCCAGATTGTATGTTTCCACACATTCAATAGTTTTCTCATTCAAGAAGAAACTCTCTGCAGTGTAGAGTAAATAATGTGCTCCAGAGTCGTCATAGTGAGAAACAACCTGCATCCTCATAATTGCACATATCAGTTGTATTTTCCTGATCTCATTTTTGGGTTATTGGTTTATTTTTTGGTTTATTGGTTTATATTTTACAAAACATGTTTTGCTTTAAAAAAAACTAAACATATTCACAAGTGAGTATATATTATATTAAAAAAATGACCTAAAGATATGTTTTACCTTTTTTTTCATTGGTTTAATATTATTTCTCATTATTTTTAATCTCAATAATGTGATTCGTACTGTGTGTAGAATACAAGTAAACCCATGTAAAGTACTTAAACAGGACAAAATAATCTTAACCAGTTAGCGGTCCTTGAGGTGAGATTTAAAATTGTGTCAAATTACTATTTCCAAGATCAATTAATGAAAAATGAGAGTTAATCATATTCAGTCTTTTTGTTTGTTTCTCTGTTTTTAATTGTCCAAATCGAAGCAGCGGAGGCTGAGAGATCCTGACTTTAGTCCCGAATGGGTCAAGCTCAATAAACACTGGACCCTACAAATTCCCATCATGCAATTTCAATATGTAGACCCCCGCTGCCTGGCAAATGCCCACACTGACATTTTTACTACACACATCCATTTAAACTGTCAGGCTCAGCATGCCAGTAGATTTGAGTATGATCATGCATACACCACATGCACCAATTTAATCATTTTATACATTTCTGAAATGTATAAAATGATAGGGACCATGGGGTCGACCTACCCAACGAGCACTAATATCAAACATAACAGCCATGGATTTACTGATAACTTCATTTTACTCCACAAAAGCTTGCCTAATCTCAAAATTATATATATAGTGTGTGTGTGTGTGTGTGTGTGTGTGTGTGTGTGTGTGTGTGTGCGTGTGTGTTGACAGCAATACACCAATGTTATTCACAACGTTAAAATCATACTCTGTGCCAGGTTAACTGACTCAAACAATGGCAGGATCTTTCCTTTGGTCTTGCTGTCTCATTGCTGCCAGTTGTTTTATCTTCATCGTTCTCTCCTTGGTTGTCTCCTTTATTTTTTGGTGACATCATCGAGAAGGGATTTGGCCATTCCACCAATAGTGTCAAGTACTTTGAAAACCTGCAAAAGACAAAAAAGTGGCTGTCTGAAGGTCAAGGATGTGTAAAACATGGAATCATTTTAATTGTGGTTATACTAGAATACAACTAAGTTTCAAAGTATTAAACACACACATATCTGTGTATCACTTTGATAAAGGGATTTGCCACTGAAATATGTATAAAATATGTTACAACATCTGAATAACTTTAATTTCTCTGTTTTTCTGGAAGAGAAAGTTATTAAAAATTAAAATATTTCCAGAGAATATAACTACTTGGTCAAGTTATATGAATATTTTCATTATTTTCCCAATCCCCTGTCTGATGGTATTTATCGTCAGCCTTATTCTGCACTAGACATTAAGTGTATTTACATTTAATTACTACCTCACTATATAGTGTGTGTGTGTGTGTGTGTGGGGGGGGGTACTTTATTTCTGCACACGCACAGTTGTACATCATTCACAGGGCATGACTGTACCAGTGTAAGAACACACTTTAACTACATTTTAGTCTATATGTTAGCCCATATCAAAGCTTTACCCTTTGTCCTAGAAAGGACCAGTGTTTGCATGTTAAAGGGACAGCTCACTCCAAAATAAGATAAAAACATTTTCTCCTCTTATCCGTAGTGCTATATATCAATCTGGATTGTTCTGGTACAAACTGCCCACTGTTGGAGATAACGAACAGCAAGATGGTGGCCTCTTAATCACTTTTGCTCAATTTGCATTTTCCTTCAGTAGACCGTCTGGGTTTGCTGTGTATTCTTGGGTTTTCTCGACCAAACATTAGTGATTGGTTATGGCAGATGCAGAGTGGCTCTGGGCAGATCCAATAGTTTTAAACTTCAGGACCCGCCTTCAAGGGAGTTGACACTGGTCAATGGAGAGTGGACAGACTCTCTGGACTAATGAAATGGACCAGAGTCTGTTAGGACCAGGCTAGTGTACCAGTGCCTGGGAGGACCAGGCTCATGGACCAGAGTCCGGTAGGACCAGGCTCATGGACCAGAGTCTGGTCTGCACCACAATGCAATTGCCATCTGGTGGAATTAAATAGGATTGCAGGCCAATTACGCCCACACTGGGCAACTCCCACCAAAACAATCTAGACTGTTAAAAAGCACTACAGGTTAGAGCAGGGGTGTCAAACTCATTTTCACCGAGGGCCACATCAGCATAATGGCTGTCCTCAAAGGGCCAGATGTAACTTATAAATGTAACTAAATGTAATTGAATGTAATGTAAAATAAAGGTAACTACTCCTTAATGTTAAATAACTCATTATTTATTATAACTTATTCAAGTGACAATTACAGTTGCATAGAAAACAATTTGGCTGCATACACACATAAGACTTGCAAACATTAAATAATTACAACAGCAGCTACACATAAATAATATGTAATCAACTAAAAATACCAAAATAAAGGTTGACTCAGTTCACAACTATATTGGTCAAGTTTTTTGGTTAGTCTTGGATGAGGAGATGCTGCCTGTCCTTGAACACACCAAGTGCAATGCAAAAGAGCAATGTCTTCCCTGAGCTCAAAAAATCGCTTGAGGACTTTGCTCCTACTCAGCCACCGCACTTCAGCATGGTACAGCACATCCCCGTGTTCCGTGTCCTCCATCCCCAGCACCTTCCCACACAAAGCTTCTTGATGGATAATGCAATGATACGTTATCAGAGGCGTGTGACAGTTAATTTTTTGCATTTTTCATTCATTCTTCATTAGTCCAACCAAGCCCACTTTTCCTCCACACATTGCCGGTGCACCGTCTGTAGTTAATCCTACCAAGTTTTCCCACTGCAATGCATTTTTACTTACGGACTTCTCCACCGCATCAAAACGTCCTGTCCCGTCGTGGTCCCATGCATTGCAGCCACATCCAACAGCTCCTCGTGATAGAGAGGTCCGACTTTACACCTCTAATAAAAATGGATAACTGCGCTGTGTCCGTGTTATCTGTGCTTTCATCAACAGCTAATGAGAAAGCTGTGTAGCTGCGTGTCTCCTCGGCCAGCTGTGTTGTAAGATTTTCTGCTAGTTCCTTCACTCGGTCGGCGATGGTGTTTCTTGATCAACTGACATTAAAAGTCTGTAACTGGTCGGGACACACCTGCTAACAGACCTTCAGCATGCACTGCTTCAAAAACGCTCCCTCTGAAAAAGACTTGGAAGCGTGGCTGATTTCTTCAGCCACAATGAAGCTAGCTTTCACCGCGGCCTCGTTTTTGGCTGTGGATTTCATGAACAAACTCTGCTGCGACCGCAGTTTGCCTTTTAATTCTTGGGCAATTTGTTGTTTTTCTTAAAGGCTTGCTTTAGCAAACTTAGCTCCGTGTTTGGTGTCAAAATGTTGACGCAGATTGTACTCTTTGACAACCGACACCACCTCGTAACACAAAAGACATACCGGTCTTTCTCCTTGAAGCACAAACAAGTATTCGCCTTCCCATCTTTCTTGAAACAGTCTTCCGTCTGGATCAACTTTTCTCTTTCTGGACATTTTGGGATCATTATTTATATCTCAATTCCACTCGTTGGCATGGATACTGCCGCGGCTAGCGTAGTCGAAAGGCATTGTGGGACATGTAGTTTTTGGTCAAAGCACGCTCTTAATTTATTTTTTGGTATTTATTTTTAGACACTCAAAACTTAAGCTCTCCACATAAAATGGGCCACATAAAATGACATGGCGGGCCATGTCTGGCCCGCGGGCCTTGAGTTTGACACATGTGGGTTAGAGGAATAATATATATTTTTGAATTTAGGGTAAAGTGTCCCTTTAAGCAGTCCTGCAAACAGTACCACATTACCCACCTGTCGAGACACTGCCATGTCGTTTCGTAGCTTTGTGACAAAGTGCTCGCAGTTGCTAATCGAGAGAGAGTACCACCGCTCCCGACCCACCATGCTGATGGCCTCCTTCACGATGATGTCAATCTCACGAGGCGGGTACTTGTCATCTAGGGAGTTGTTGACGTTAAACTTATCATTGCCCACCACTTTCCAGATGTTCTCACGCTTCACCTTTCCCCAGCCCTCCAAGCCAATATCACCATCTATGTGTGTTTTATGGAAGAGACAGACAGGAAAGAAGTTAGAATAAAAAGAAAATAGACAGAGACATAGAGATATAAAGATATAGAGGGGCAAACAATATGTTGCCATTCATCAGGTCTTAGTTTTTTCTATTATTTTACATTTACACGCATTAAAGTAAATGCTCACCTCCAGCAGTAAAATGAACGACTTCCATTCCACCGATGTAGAGGGCCCAGTGCTGGTATGACCCACGGAAGATCTCGATCAGGTCTCCGGGCTTTGCATCAAACTAAAATCATGAAAAAAACAATTATAATGTACAAATAATAAAAGAAGTTTTTGACCATGATTAACAGTTATACCCATTATTTCACCAAACTAAGCTTCTATGGGAAGTTTTTTCAAACAGGTGAACCCACAAAAATAGCCAATAGACTCGCCCACGAGCCTAAACAGCACCTCTGATTCATAGTTTAATCATAAGTTTCTATCATAAAAGATAGAAACTCACCGAAAGTTGCAGCTAAAAGCTAACGAGTTAGCGGTTACGGAGGTCTCTTCCGGGTCTTTCTAGCCTCTACAGGTGATTTTCTGTCCAGCCTGGAACTTCCAGCCTTTTTTGGGGTCGTTGAGCATTAAATCCAAACTGTTACATCCAAGATTTATCCACTTTATGTTCATAATTCATCGCGTTTTTGCTAATTTCTTCCGCTAGCTCCCGCTGCTCCGTGTCTGCTGTGTTTACGGAAGAAACGCAGTATGCCCATATATGGGAGACAATGTCACCCAAAGAGTATGGAGTCCTAAAGAGGTCAAACTTCCCAGTCACACTATGGTCACACTAGTCTAGTATGCGATCAAAGATGCTATAGCGGAACAAGATAGATATCTACCATTTTATAGAGGAAATGGCCCCACTGGTTTGAGATTTGACATATATTTGGGCCTTTTTTGAAGAAATGTAAATAGTATGTGCTTTATACACTCACCGGCCACTTTATTAGGTACACCTGTCCAACTGCTCGTTAACACTTAATTTCTAAGCAGCCAATCACATGGCGGCAACTCAGTGCATTTAGGCATGTAGACATGGTCAAGACAATCTCCTGCAGTTCAAACCGAGCATCAGTATGGGGAAGAAAGGTGATTTGAGTGACTTTGAACGTGGCATGATTGTTGGTGCCAGAAGGGCTGGTCTGAGTATTTCAGAAACTGCTAATCTACTGGGATTTTCACGCACAACCATCTCTAGGGTTTACAGAGAATGGTCCGAAAAAGAAAAAACATCCAGTGAGCGGCAGTTCTGTGGGCGGAAATGCCTTGTTGATGCCAGAGGTCAGAGGAGAATGGCCAGACTGGTTCGAGCTGATAGAAGGGCAACAGTGACTCAAATTACCACCCGTTACAACCAAGGTGGGCAGAAGAGCATCTCTGAACGCACAGTACGTCGAACTTTGAGGCAGATGGGCTACAGCAGCAGAAGACCACACCGGGTGCCACTCCTTTCAGCTAAGAACAGGAAACTGAGGCTACAATTTGCACAAGCTCATCGAAATTGGACAATAGAAGATTGGAAAAACGTTGCCTGGTCTGATGAGTCTCGATTTCTGCTGCGACGTTCGGATGGTAGGGTCAGAATTTGGCGTCTACAACATGAAAGCATGGATCCATCCTGCCTTGTATCAACGGTTCAGGCTGGTGGTGGCGGTGTCATGGTGTGGGGAATATTTTCTTGGCACTCTTTGGGCCCCTTGGTACCAATTGACCATCGTTGCAACGCCACAGCCTACCTGAGTATTGTTGCTGACCATGTCCATCCCTTTATGACCACAATGTACCCAACTTCTGATGGCTACTTTCAGCAGGATAATGCGCCATTTCATAAAGCTGGAATCATCTCAGACTGGTTTCTTGAACATGACAATGAGTTCGCTGTACTCAAATGGCCTCCACAGTCACCAGATCTCAATCCAATAGAGCATCTTTGGGATGTGGTGGAACGGGAGATTCGCATCATGGATGTGCAGCCGACAAATCTGCGGCAACTGTGTGATGCCATCATGTCAATATGGACCAAACTCCCTGAGGAATGCTTCCAGCACCTTGTTGAATCTATGCCACGAAGAATTGAGGCAGTTCTGAAGGCAAAAGGGGGTCCACCCTGTTACTAGCATGGGGTACCTAATAAAGTGGCCGGTGAGTGTATGTTATAATGTTTATTAACTTTTTAGACACACAATTGCTTGTGTAGCATTCCTGTGGGTGTAATATCAATAAATAAATATGTTGATTATTGGCATAAGTAAATGTCATGAGGGCAAAAGCGTTTTTCTTTGAAAAAATGTATTTTGTCAACTGTATAAGTTATGATGATTATTTCTTCACAGTGTGACTCTCAAGACATATGAGAAGTGTTTTAGAGAGTAAAATGGCTTAGGTTTTACTTATCTGTCTGTGATATCAATACATATCTGGAAGATTCATGTTCCATTTTATTTATTTATATGTCTTTAAGGTCCTACAACACTTTTTAACATTCAAGTGACCTCACTGCAACCCAAATATTCTAATTACCCAGTTTGTCCTGAAAAAAATAATGTTCATATCTTGACTGTAGACAACAGGGTTGATGTTTTACAGGCTTTTTTATAAAATAAATCCAGACGGACAATGAACTGCAAAAATGGCCTTAGGGCTCAGAGGGCTAAGGCATGGTCTAAAACTCTTTATACATCAATTTTTCCAGTCGTCAATGTGAGAAATGAATGGAAAATTTGCTTCCAGAACCCAAGGCCTCTTGGAGGAGGGGTGGGAGTGTTGAGTTGTGTTCATGCTGCCTTTCTATAGTGGTGGTGAACGCGCTTAACTCTGAGTGAACCTACTCAGCTGTTCTGGAACTGAAAACTCAGTTCCCCATCTCAGAGTAAATCACTCAGAGATCAGGGTTAGACCCCGAGTTTGTTAAACCTCCTTCCTGAAACGGGCCCATGGCATCAGAGTGTGTGGGTGTGTGTGTGTGTTTGTGAAGATAACAGTTTTTAGCAACATGAAGACACCCCCTGCGATACTAGGATAAACGTGGAGGAACAGAACAGTTCTGAAGAGTTCATCTTCAGAAAAAATCTGGCATCAGATCAAGGTTATTATAGTTTTGCATTTTTCATACTTTTTATTTTGATCTCATTATGACTTTGTTTTCCAATTCAGTTTAGTTTTAATTAGTTTTAAAGTGGGTTTGCTAGTTTAGTTTATTTTTTATTTTTTGAAAATGCTTAGTTTTAGTTTTTTATTAGTTTTAGTTTTTTGTAATATGGGTTATTTGTCAGGTGCAAAATTCTCAAAAAGTCAGAAAATGTATTGCATAATAAGGACTCAGCAACATCATACAATTTTAGAAATATGTTTTCAACAATGTATTCAACGATAACACCAGTACAGTGTAAAGTAAAGAGTAAAGTGGTGAACATTTTGAAGTCAGTCGACTCACATAGTTGTGTAGACATCCCAGTATTAATCCCCATATTAACCCACATTCCCCTTGCTTTTGGTGTTCCTGCGTATTTACCAACCAGCTATTGGGTCGCCGGTGAAAGCACGCCTGTATTGTTCTCTGTACCCTGTACCCATACATTGACGCCCTGTACCCACACATACATGCCCTGTACCCACACATCCATGCCCTGTATCCAGACATCCATGCCATTTACTCAGACATCCATGCCCTGTACTGGGGTTATCTTCTATTTCGGGAAAAAAGGGATTTGGACAAAATTCCACTACAACAACTGTCCGTATATACGTCCATTCCAGAGTATAATCTTGCTTAATTTATGTCTTCAATTGACCATGTGTACGAGCATGTGGGTGATTGACAGTAATACCCATTTCACCAAACTTAGATTCTATAGGAAGGTTTTCCAAACATGTGAACCCACGAAAATAGCCAATAGACTCCTTTTCTACTGCCAGTAGACGTCTTCAATTATCACTTTGGCTCACTTTGTACAATCAACTGCTGCTCTTTTCAAAAAACAATAAATGTGTCAAGGCATTAACCATAAAACAAGCAGCTCAAAGAAAGGCCCAGTATTTCAGAAACCTGACATGACATGCTGGGGTAGATACAATTAGTCAACTTACTACCAGCAAGTTGGAGTTTTTGTGGTAACACATTGCTTTTCAGCGGCCTACTCACAGTAAAGTATGTAGGAGCCATTTAATGTATGCATTGCACTGTATGCAACCATGAATACTTAACTCATCAACTAAATGTAATTTATATTTATTTTTTGTTGCACATTCTGCACTCTATCATTAAGCCTCCTTTTTATGTGCTAAACTGCTATTTGTGTATATTTATTAATTTCATATCCATGTTTAGTATGTTTCTTATGTATGCTCCAATCAAGTGTTGTCCAATCAATGGTTGCCAGTGAAAACATGTTGGGTTTAAACTGAAGCAGCTTTAAATGTACTCTAACTTATCAGTGACGGCAGAGCTCAGTAGACAGGAGACTTACCTTTGTTGGATCCATGTCTTCAGTTCTTCTTCTATCTGTAAGAGTAGCACCAACCTGCTGCCGGAGACAGAAACCTAAGTGACCTCAGTTACAGTTACAGCTCAGAAACGAATGTGCTCACTTGATAACGAGTGTCAAACAAAGATGTAAACAGACAGATTATAAGCAAAAAGTACACATTATACAACCAGTTGTACCAGTTGTATGTAAGAAACTGTTAAGTCAAAGGCTGAATCCCATTTCTCTTTCTCACCCCTTTCCCTACCCCCTTCGTCTTACCCCTAGCACTTGTCCCTCGAGTGGTTAGGGCTAGGGGTAAAAACATACCCCTATGAAATGGGACACCACTTGGTTACGGTTACGTCATCATACATCGTCATATTGGCTGTAATGTCACCAGAGGCAATGTTCACTGTGGTGGTGGTGGATATGAATGCAGATGTTCTTATCTGTGTACTACCAACCCAGTTTCATGGAAGTTTGGGAAATGATGACATTATTTAATCTATTGATTCTTGTACAGGGACATGATTTTCTGTTTTTTTCAGGGTGATGAGCACAAATTTAAAACTAATGTATTTTAATGGGAAGCTTCTTTTGTGATAAAAGCAGACACTGAACCCCGAGTTGCCCCCGATGCTGCGCGTCGGAGTGTGAATGTGTGTGCATGTTTATCTGATGAGCAGGTGGCACCTTGTACGGCAGCCTCGGCCACAGTGTATGAATGTGTGTGAATGGTGAATGTATCCTGTATGATGTAAAAGAGCTTTGAGTAGTCGTTAAGACTAGAAAAGCGCTATATAAATACAGCACATTTACATTTACATAATAGCAGGGTGTTCAAATGCTTATTTTCCTCACTGTAACACAACGCTTCTTTTTTGGTTTTATTAATATTTTTTACTCTTGATCAATAACTGAGTTTCCTGCAAAAACTATTTTTTATAAAATCAAAGGGTGTGGAGGGCAGTAAGCTGAGTTCACCATAAGTGTTTTGACAAGGATATGTCAAAAGGTGAAGCTGCATTATAGATTTTTCAAATGTGTCAAATATCCAACGTCCAATATAAAAACCAAATTTACCACAATATACTCAAGCCAGATGACGCAGTGGAGGAGTTTTACTGTTTCCGTGCATTTTATTCTGAGTTAAATATGGATCTCAACAGCTGAGATGCTTGTCACCAGAACACACTGTAAAAAACATCTCCTCACTATCTGTCAGCTGCCTGTCCCCGGAACATACTGTAAAAAATAACATCTCACTATCTGCTAGCTGCCTGTCCCTAGAACACACTGCAAAAAACATCTCACTATATGCTAGCTGCCTCTCCCTAGAACACACTGTAAAAAAACCTCTCCTCACTATCTGCTAGCTGCCTGTCCCCTGAACACACTGTAAAAAAACATCTCCTCACTATCTGCTAGCTGCCTGTCCCCTGAACACACTGTAAAAAAAACATCTTACTATCTGCTAGCTGTCTGTCCCCTGAACACACTGTAAAAAACATCTCCTCACTATCTGCTAGCTGTCTGTCCCCTGAACACACTGTAAAAAACATTTTCTCACTATCTGCTAGCTGCCTGTCCCCAGAACACTGTAAAAAAAAAGCAGAAGCACAGAAGGGAGGGGACAGGATGAGGAGGAGGGAGGGGCGAACAAGTCTCGTTTTGTTTGAAAATACTTCAAATGTCAACAAGAAGTAAATTCACCCAACATCCCTTAGAGCACATTTAACTACCTAACCTTTATACAGAAACTTAAGAGATGGCCTAAAGCTAGTGATGGCCAAATGAAGCTTGGTGAACCAGTGTCTTTATTGTCTGAGCCCACCAGATGGAGCTCTCTGTTCAACAAAGGGTTGAAAGGGTTACACTGAATTGCAATGGCCTTTCTCTTAAAACCAAGAGCGCCATCTAGTGGGCTCAGAAAATACAGACACTGGTTCATGAAGCTTCATTTGGCCGTCACTACCTAAAGCAAACCAAAATCACAATCATGCTAACACCTACTTCCTGGCACTGCCTTTACGTCATTGTCTTTATATATGCTACTTTTTTAATGTTTTATGTATTTATGGTGTACTGTATTTCTAACGTTGCTGTGACTGTTCTAATGTATCCACGTCATAGTTATCCAGAGACATGCCCAGGGATGACTAACTCTGACGCATTCACATTCAAATTTTAATTACAGTCATTACTGCCCCTCCCTGGGAAATGAATAGAAACATAAAAGACTACTGTGTTAAAGTTTCAGTGTAAGGTTGTTGCAGTGACCTGATCTTCACTGATTTTTAGAAGAAGAGCTCTTCACACTTCTGCCCTTTTGCTGAGTCAAAGATGGAAAGGTTAGTTAATGAAACATCCCACTGAAGTGAATTATTTTGGAAATGAGATGGCTCACAATGAACCACTTCAGGGCAAACAAGGCAACATGGCTTTGCAAATAACTTACTTACTGACACTAAACACACTCTAACATTCAAACACTAAGTATCTATGAATCTCATCATTTTAATTTCAGTTAGAGTAGTTTCACATTGCCAGACCTTCTTTCATGGCGCTGCAGAGGAGGGTCTCGCTAGTCCACACAGCATTCTGGGATAGGATCTGGTGTATTGGCATTTCTATAAACCAATCACATTCATCTTGGGCGGTTCTAAGAGCCGGACAGCGCCACGGTGCCTCTGCTAAATAGCGTCAGGAAGGAACTTGTTTTAGTTGTGTAACAGAAAACTCTGATTGGACAGATAGTCATACAGTAGCCCTCTGGATTTACCCTGCATGTGTAAATAACTCCATTCACTCTAACATTCTTATTTTTAGATCCCTTATTATTTCTGTAGTCTACATTGACGACGTTTCATTTCCACGATTTGTGTTGGCGTTCTCACCTTTGGTGGATGTCTGAGGACTATGGTTACCTGCTCCTCAGATCTCTGCAGACAGCTAGCTAGACTGTCTGTCCAATCTGAGTTTTCTGTTGACGACTAAAACTACTTTTGAACGTACACATGTTCCACCAAAACAAGTATCTTCCTGAGGCTATTTAGCAGAGGTGCCTGCTCTGTACGGTGCTTAGCCCCGCCCAAGACGATTGTGATTGGTTTAAATAAATGCCAATAAACCAGATCATCTCGGAATGCTAAGTGGACTAGCCTTACCTTCCTCCACAGCGCTGTGGAGAACGGTCTGGCGATGCAAAACTTATATTTCTGAGACTTAAGAAAGGATCCTAAAGGCTTCAAGGATAAAATGGACAGCAAGACTTGTTACAGTTAAGCCACCAAACATCCTATCTAACCTGTCTTTAAAATATTTGCTTTATTGTTATCACGATACACCTGTTAGCTTTTCATTCGCAACATTTACCAAATAAACATTTTTTAAGGCTCCACATCTCCTCCAGTTGCCCATCGCAGATCTACATGATGACACCACGGCTAAAGGGGGAGAAGTGAAGAGAAAATATGATTTTCATACACACATCTGTGTTAAAATTAAAAGAGAAGAACTGTGATGGATTAGCCGTCAGGCTCACAGAAGCTGGTTTCTGGAGATCTCCAATGTGGGATGGGATGGGACGGGCCTGGGATCAGCCTCTGTTCAGCCTCAGCTGTTGGATGGTAGGATGGGATGGCCGCCGGCCAAACAAAATGTTTACACTAACACGCACAACTGTTTGGCACGTAGTCACGGCCAAATAACGATCCTGCTGTGCTGCTGTGATTTTAGCAAGACAGGTGCTCGGTGCAGCAAGGGGAAACAGGGAGGTGGGAAGACGGGGGGGGCGGATGGGACGTGAACTACCACTAGGGATCTACATTGGGTTGCCACGATTGTAATAAAAACACACAGTTACTACAGGCCCTGGTGAATACATTTTACAGCGGCGGCCTGCTCTGTCAAGCCCAATAAAGAGTCTCACATGGAGCGTTCTTTACTTGGTTTAACTTTGGGTTCAACGTTGGGGCGGGGGGGGGTTGAGATCTCTAGGCTAGGGAGGTCCCAGGACATGTCTGCATGTGTTGAAAAAAGCAGAAACTGAATTTTTTTTTTTTACCTTAAAAAGGCAACAAAATGTTGACAAAACTGCACTTCTGGTTTCAATTGCAAATGTTACATAAAAGTGTTGTGTGAAGTTGAATTGTTTTGTCTTGTTTAACGCCACGACATCTTACAGCGCCTTGGTGGACGAGTGAAGCTGTGAGTTGCACAAGCGTCACTTTGCGACAAGTAGCTGGCATCTTTAACTCTCTATGGTTAGCATATACAGATGCTAACGATTGACTTCTGTAATGTCAATACAGTAAAAATGTACCTACTTAACAAAGTTGGTTCACTGCTAGCTACAAGTTAGCATCAAATACAACAAAGGCTGTCAGTTCAATGGCGTTTTGAGCTAACGTAGCTATCAAGCAATTATAGATAACGTTTTTGAAATGACTGCTAGCTTTGCTACAAGCTAGCAATCAAACACAACAAAGGCTGTTACTGGAATGGTATTTTGAGCTAACGTTAACGTTTCTAAAATGATTCCTATCTTCTGTTATTGTTTGTAATGACAAAAAATTATTATTTCATGGATTTCACAAATTTCAGTATGATATGTTATGCCGTAAACCGTTTACATCTGAGCATGCGGGACTCAAATCTGCACTCTCCTCACATTGGGCAGTGACACCCGTACCGACCCTAAAGCCCAGACCAAAGAGACCAGTTGAAACTACTTGCAACGCACTGGTCTGCAGGGTTTCTGAAACCTGACAGGTCACACCGAGACAGTGTGTCATCTCCATAGCAACAACTCTTTGTACTTCCGTCCTAACTTCCCACTTCCAGGCTTTTTGTAGCTTAATATTCATTTCTAGTGATCAATTGCAAAACATTTTATTTCTCTCATTCGCAGCTTTGTTCTATCGCCACTCCCTCTCTTCAGCTACTCTCTAGCTCACTCGACCACGTACCACGCTCGCAGTGACATAAAAACATGAAGGCCCCAATGTGAGGTGCGTTTAGGGCGTGTCTACATCCACTTTGGCGCATGGTTCAAAGGGGTTGTACTTAGTGTCTTCATTAATCATAGGTGTGTTTTGGGCGTAACATGCAATCAACCAATTAGAGGTCATCTCCCATTTCCCTTTAACAGCCAGGCGCGTTTGGACCTTGGCGCGTTGCTATTATGATGCCGGATTTGCACAATAATATTTTCATTTGTAATCTTTTGCATGTGTGTGTGTGCTGCTGCCCCTTCCTGTGTGTGTGTGTGTGTGTGTAGCAAGCATAGTGTGTGTCCCTGTGTGTGTAACAAGCATAGTGTGCGTCAAAATAATGAAATGGTGCGTTATTTACTTTAGACCTGGGGCCTATTGCACGAAAGTAGAATAAAGATATCCAGGATAAATGAAAAAGCGCAGCTTGACTTAGTGTGATCTGCTCATCGCGGCTTAATCGGTTGCACGTTTGCCGAGCCAGGATGAACAGGTGGAGCTATGTCAAGCCAGGTGTAGATAGCTGGGATAAGTGCACGTTCACGGCTTTCTCACATAGACCACGGTATCGATCACAGATTTACTGATGCGGAGATGGAGAAGACGCGTGACGCCATATGTTTCACCCAATGAGCAGCAGCTTCTAATGGAAAGTAACGAGGAGGGGAAGAATATGCAAAAAGGGAAATACGGCTCTTATCAAACGGAGAGAAAAAGCCCAACTTAGCGGACCCGACTGAATGTGTGAGGGTGTAAAAATATCTACTTAGCCCATAGTCACTACACATTTTTATAAAGTTGTAGGCTACACTGTGTTTTAATTGCTTTAAATATGCTAGTTTCATGTTTCTGTTTTTATGTGATAAATGTGCTGGTTTTACAGTAGGCTAAAACCAGCCCTATGACTAGGCTTAATTTCAAACCCTTATTCACAACACGAGTTTTACAACCATATGCACAAATCTCTATAAGCTAAGTCTAATTCTTTGTACAATTAATGTTTATACAGAACGATCAGAAAGGGACAACAACTAGAAAAAGAAGTAAATGACTTTAATACACGCTTTGAGCATTTGTAAAATATTCATGTTTTTTTATTCTTCTGACAAGTGACCGCACCAAAATAAAAGATTAAGAACCATTGTGGTGTTCCCAGTGTGATGAATGTAAACTACACTACGTACGTACTGTATATAGGCCACGTTATTGGTCCAGGGATGGGAGACTAATGAGAAGGTTATGAAACCAATGTAAGCTATAATAAAAAAACATTAGGCCTACATATTAAGGAGTAACACAAACTGTCCTTTATTAGAGAAGGATACGCAACAAGAACATGAAATCATGAATGTATTGGTCTCTGACCAGTCTGTCATTATTTTCATCTGGGAATATCGCTACATTAATATCGTTACACTTAATCTTTGGAGTGCGTCCTGTATAAACCTGAAGCTGAAACCACGGACGCTGCGCTGCTCATCTCTACTTTTACAGAGAGAGTGGACACTGACGCGACTCACAGGTCTGCCGACAGGCAGCGGCCACCGGGCAGCGGCCGCACGCCAGGCAGCCTCAAAACAGTACCGTCCCACCGGGAAAAGTCCCACTCCGCATCAGGGTGCCAGTGCAACCATTTCTAACCATCTAAACAACTGTAGTAGGGTTTAAATCAAACTCGCGACAACAATAGTGACAAGTAGGCTAATGCATGTTAATGAAAATAAAGCAGAAGACATGCAGAAGACAACGGAATAACTGTTAACACGTTTATTTCGGATCAGACCGCAGGATTAATCTTAGCCCGGCTGTTAGCCTGCTCTGGACCAGGCTAGCCGCAAAGAATAAATCTCCATGGTTACTTGGCCGGGCTTAATTCAATCTGGTTTCGTGCAACCGAGTCAAAGCTAAATTCATCCAGGATAACTTGAATATCCCGGCTTAATCCCTTATCCTAGTTTCGTGCAATAGGCCTCAGGTTTTTGTTGGTCAATTGTGCGATCACTTCCCGCTGCCTCAAGATAACAATACGCCCAAAATGCACCTGAACACACCCCCCTGTAAGACCTGCACACCCATGGGCGCACAGATGGGCGCAGGTGCATTTGCTATTTAAACAACGTGGGGGGGTATTCAAATAGCAAAGACACTTGCGTCGAGCTTTGTGCCGCGCTGTACCAGGTGCAAGATAGGGCACAAAATGGATTATGGATAATTTTACTGTATTTCTACAGTTTATAGCTGACTTTTACAAGCTGAAATTGCTATCTGTTTGGCTGTTAAACGTCCCTTACAGTCTAAAACCAGCCGCTGGAGACTTGACAAACTGAGTCGCAGTGACACCATCAGCTGGCTTGAGTTGAGCTGAGGCGGGCCGGTTTATACAGCTTTTCCCTGCAACGTTCTACAGTTAAGTAATGAATCTTTGGTCGGGAACTGGGCTTAAGGAGATTTTTGCGTGGGTGTTTGACGCTGAGGGCCACTGACCAAGGCTCAGTATTTGACGAGTTGGCAGTATACACACACAGTAACAGTACCGTATTTTACCGACTATAAGGCACACTTTTTTTTATAGTTTGGCTGTTCCTGCGACTTATAGTCAGATGCGACTTATATATAAAAATATATATAATTTAACATGTTAATTCATACTGACTGACATGAACCAAGCAGTAAACATTCCCGTCTAGAGCCGCCAGAGGGTGCTCTAGGCTTTGTGACAACTATATGCTGCTCAGAAGATTCAAGATTTCGAAATTACCTGCAAAGCTTTACAAAAAAATTCAGCACAGAAACAATTAAAAACACCACAGAAAAGTTGAGATATTAGCTATATACATGAAAATAAATTAATGCTTATACGTGTGCAGAGCCTGTAGAGTGATAAATATAAATATACCAAGTCTTGAAGAGGATGAAGAATTCAATGGATTCATTGATGTGGAATGAGATCGGGAGCTTGGTAAACTTGCTTAACAGTAATTTGCTGGTTGGACTTGCTGGCTTGTTATGTTCATTTAGCCTTTTCATCCTCCCAGGTATGTTCTCTATTCTATTGTGTAGCTGAATAATTGTTACTGGGTTGCGTTAACATACCGGACACCTGTCCAGCCTGTTGTTCTGTGTGCTATTGTATAGTTGAATAACTTGCCTTTCCAGTCTGTTCTTGGTCTTGGATTTTGTGAAATCACTTTATAAATAAATGCGATTTATAGTCCAGTCCAGTCTTTTTTTCCCCTTCATGACGCATTTGTTGACTGATGCGAATTACACTTATACCTGACTTATAGTCCGGAAAATATGGTACATTCAAAAAAGTAAAAGGTGATGAATGTCAATTTTCTGTCCCACTGCCAAAATTCAGTTATTGCTTCATTTGCTTAATACGTTTCAGAATTAGAAACTTGATAGGATATGTATTTGTGGACATGATTATGTGCTCTGAACTCTGACTCATGCTGCAGGTGAGAGAACATGGCTGTGAAACAGACGTGGTTGAAATATGAAAAAAGGTTTTGTTTTTTTCCCATGGTGCCGCAGCAGGGATGCTGGCTCCCGGTGACGTGTGTCTGCTCTCTGTCACAGCCACCTAAAAGTTTATGAAAGAGAGAACGGCAAACAGGAGTGCAGAGCTCTGCCCTGCAGCCACTTCCTTTCTCAGTCTGTCTTCTCGCTTGCTTTAAACTGGATGTTATTCTCTTTCTCCGCCACAGGTGTTCGATTAAATGTCAAAATTAATGGATGCAGTTCTGTCTCAGGCTATATTTACATTGCTACGTTTCAGTTTTCAAGCAGAGATTTGAGCCAAAATACAATCTCTGTGTACACAAGTGTTTTTTAGCTCCAGTAGAAGAACTAATCTCCGTTTAACCCTTGGGTTGTCCTCCCGGGTCAAAAACAGACAAAGATTTGACATTTTTGTCCCTTTTTCAGACTTTTTTTTTTGTTTTCACTAACACCACCTTAGTACTAGTTTTACAGTACTTTTTGGAATTTGTGTCATGTCAAATAACCCTCATTTATATAGAATTTTACCTAATATTTGAGTAAAAAAAGCAGAAATTATGAATTATTTTGACCAATAGTTAAGATCAGAAGAATGAAAGTGATCAATTGTATTTGCAAAGAGCGTTGAATGGAATTTAATAATTTTTTTGTGGTAATTGGGTTAAATAGAAACCCATATTTCAGATATAGACATTTTTTAAAGGGGTCATATTTGACCCGAGGACAACAGGAGGGTCAAACTAACACGTCCAATCCAAAATATCTCATCAACATTCTCGCATACTGGGCATGTCCGTGCCGGGGTAAACAGGAGGCAGCATGTATACTGCGCCTGTTGCTGATAGTTCCATTCTAACCCTAACTTTACCCTCCCAATAACCGATAAGACCCAATCAGGCGGCGACACATTGCCGGTGTTGCCGAAGGTCTCCGTTTGCGGCCGTAGAGACTACAACCCCACCCCGCAGATTCCAAACCAAAACGGGTCAGGAGTGTTTTTAATTGTCTCCGGTTTAAGGTGCTCGGAAACTCCAGAGCAGTGTCAGTGAGCGGTGAAAACCAAAACGTACCAATGTAGATGTAGCCTCTCACAATCTCTCAGACAGGTGGCTGCAGCAGCAGCGTCTCCAGCCCGTCTACTGTATCGATCAGCATGAGAAGGAAGCAGCTAATGAGCACAGGGTCATTGGCTCAGGTCTCCAGGGAGCCTTCGCCGCTGTAATATATTTGGCACTTAACCTACATCTTAACCTCAACCGCCTCATTAAACATCCAGCTGTACAAATGGGGAAAAAAAATGGGTTGAGAATGTTTTCCGTGCTGGGATTTTCCTTTTAGGAAAGCGCCTGCAAGGCAAAGAGGTATTAAAAAGGATTCGGTTCCTGTGACTTTGGGGTACCAATCTGGCTTTCATCTCTCTTCACTCTCGTCCACAGGCAAGTGCTTTTGTGTTGGAGATCCCTCTTTCCTTCACTGGCAGCCGAAAGCAGCTTTTGAATCCAGAGTAGTGGGAATGATTTTGTCAGTGTCGAGACGTCACCGTTGAGCAACAAACGCCACCTTTCATACCATGTTTAATTGAACTTTTCAGATATTTTCTTTTGGAGTTTGCATATTATATGTGCTTCCCAAATGTAAGCCAAGGAATCATTCATTACAGTCAGAGCAGAAACAAAATAACAGCTCTGTGCTTTGTAGAAAATGTTTCTCCAGGTTGGAGGCGGACCAGATAAGCTTATGAAAAAGGGAAATGAAAAGAGAAGATAGCCACACTTTCTGCAGCCTCTGGTAAAAACAAAAGCGTGTGTAGGAGCACCGGTTTGTGACCTTTATCACAGAATAAGAAAAGGCTCGCCAACTTTTCGCTGACCCTGCTTTCAAAGGTTTGCTTGTTTTTCATAGATAAACTCTGCACTGATTGTGCAGTAACAACAATAAAATAAAAAAACAGAAGCTAATGAAAAAGTGCAGCAGCGGCAGCCTGTTTTCTCCACCCTGCCCAAAACCATCTCACCACCAAACCACAACAACCGCTCTCTGTTGGCCTTTACTCCTCCTCCCCAGGAAGTGTGTTTCCAGCCTTTATCGATTTAACCCTCCTGTTGTCCTCGCATCTAATCTGACCCCTTTTTGAAGTTTTTATGTCAGAAACATGGGTTTGTTGCCCCAAATTAACATGGATGTTCAATTTATTTAATTTATGATTACTTCCTTTGAATCTTTGGGTGTTTTATTGCATTTAATAAAAAAGTTTCAAAGGTTTTAAAAACCTGACTAAACTTTGACATATACCAGTCTGTGATCCACTCAGCATCCTCTGATATTAATAATTAGTCAAAATAATTCTTAATTTCTGCCTATTTTGAAGTATTAAATAAGGTATAATTCCATACTAATTAGGTTTATTGCCCATGGATTTAACCCGTCTGTTGCTTTTCTTCACTACCAACACTAACAACAACTTGTTCCCGCTAGTGTTACAGAGTTATTTCAGTAAAAAAAGCTGAAATTATGAATTATTTGGACTGATGACAAAGATCTGAGGAATGTATGTTGATGGATAATCACAGAACTTTTATTTGTCAAAGTTTAGTCAAGATACTTTTGAACACATTTCATTTTCTTTTTAAATGCTATGAAATGTAGTAAAACACCCATAATTCAATGAAAGTAGTGAAGTGATCATTTTTACACATACATATACAGTATATATGTATATAAAGCATTTTTCAGGCATTTTAAAGGCCCCATGCAATATTTCACTTCACCAGTTTTTTTTTATATGGTCCCCCAGTGGCTAGAAATGGTGATAGGTGTTGCGCACCCAGAGAATCTGGCCCACCCATGAGAGAGAGACATCATGGCTTTCAAACAAGCAAAGTGGCAGTTGGTCTAGGCCAACTTCAGATACAGTATTAGGGGACCACTAAGGTCTATATAAAAGAGACTTCAGATACAGTATTAGGCGACCACTAAGGTTTTATTTATTTTTTATTTTATTAATTCAGGACAGTGCACATTGATGAACATGCACGACAGTACACGTAAATGTGCCAGATTGTAGCCCGAGGGCTAATTTCCATCTACAGTCCAATAGGCAGGTTAGAGTTACAGTAAAAACAGACATAGGATAGTAACACTTAGCATATAAAAACAAAAAGAAAAAAAGAAAAAAAAATAAATAAATAAAAAGAAAAAAAAGAAAAGAAAAAACAGGACAATTCAATAGTAAAAAAATTAAAAAATAATAACAAGACAACAAAAACAAAATGTAAACACAAGTTAGCGGTGATCACATGTTTGGTTAGCTCTAAGCCACAGCTTTACCTGGCTCTTAAAGGAGGCCAAAGTGGGCCGTTCTCTTATAGTTGGAGGAAAGTGTGTTCCATAATGCACTGCCTTTAATAGATAGTGCATTATGGCTGAAGGAGGTTTTTCTAAAAGGAACCTCACAGTCCCCGTTTACAACAGCTCTGGTGATCCGAGAGTGTCTATATTTAATAAACTCCAACAGTGGAGGTGGTGCCAGGCCATGAAGTACTTTATAATTTAAGCACAAATAGGAAAATTTACAATAACTATCAAAACTCAGTAAGTTATATTTCTCTAAGATATTGCAATGATGATAAGAGAAAGGTTTTTTATCCAGAATCTTAAGTGCCTTCTTGTACAGAAGCTCAACTGGTTTTAGGGTAGTAGTACCCGACATAGACCAGCTAGTGATACAATAGTTCATGTGTGAAAGTATCATTGAATGCAAAAACATTAGAGCAGCTGAATCTGATAGAGATCCTGTGATTTGTTTAAAATTATGAAGATTGAATTTGATTCTTTTGGATATCATTTTAACATGGTTTTTAAAAGAGAGTCTAGAGTCTATAATCACACCTAAATATTTACATTCATTAACAACTTCCAGCTCTTCTGTGCCCAACATAACCCCTGATTGAGCAGGCATAACAGTAGAAGATTGCTTTGACAAGTATAAGCAAACAGTTTTTTTTACATTTAAAATAAGACACGATCTATTGAGCCATGTTTGTATGTGTGTAAGAGCTGTTGAGAGAACATGTGCTGCCTCCACAGGATCTTTTGCTTTAGTAAAAATTACAGTGTCATCGGCGTAAAGCTGGACATTAACATGTAAACAGTATTCTGGTAAGTCATTAATATATAGAGAAAATAAAATGGGCCCCAGTATGGAGCCTTGGGGGACTCCTACTGAACTTCCCATATAGGCAGAACTAACCCCGCCCACCATAGTGCATTGTTCTCTGTGAGACAAGTAAGAGTGAAACCAGTTAATAGTTTGAGCAGAAAGATTGAAATATGACAATTTAGATAGCAGAACTTTGTGATTGACGGTATCAAAGGCTCTTTTCAAATCCAGAAATACGGCACCAACACATCCATTTTTATCTAGCTGACATTTAATTTTTTCCATAAACATCAGCATTTCAGCATTGTTTTTAAAACCCCATGTAAATCACGGGTCAATTTGACCCGAAGGATACGAGAGGGTCCCAAAAGTAAAGACAACACAAGGGTTAAGGTGAATGAAAGGCTTGATCCCACCAAGTAGGTCATCCAATCAAATCCAAGCATTGACGGCAATGCTGCTGCCAATTCTGCCATCGTTTACCTTTTTCTTCTGCTTGTAGTCCATAAAAATACCAAAGTCGGTAGCCTTTGCTCATTAGCGCCACCTCTGTTCAGGTGAAGACTGCAGCTGGTGTCGCAATCACCACACGGGAGTAGAAAAAGTTATGGCGCTCCAATGACGTCACATTTGCGCACGCCAGCTTGGCAGCAGCTATTGTAAAGCGTGCTTTACTGTCACTAACCCCGATCCATCCCCCAACTATATTGTCAGTGATTGGCTGGATTGTTATGTTGTATTTTGGTGCACAGGCTGTGTTGGTTTGACGTTTCCAACCCCTGCGTTGTCTCCAGACACCAGGCTTTTTCACAGTGTATTCAGGGGGCAGGAAGTTAGCAGATCAATGTCGCATTTTTCGTCATTTTTGTTGTTTCTTCATACCCTGTTGTCGCTCTTTTCAACTTTTGTCATATTTGTTGACATTTAAAGCCTTACAAAAGTCAGCAAAAAGAAATTCCTTATCCATCTTAGAGTTTAGCAAATGAGGCAAAACAAAGATTGTATTTTTAAAAGAAGGCTACCACACAGCCAACTCACAGCACCCTGTTTCACAGCTTGAATATAAAATATCTCTATTTCTGGCGGGATTCCTAAATCTCAAAGTCAGAAAATCTTCCAAATTCTGCTCTGAGTGTTGCGCAATTGCAGGTTGAAAAACATTTTCCCATCTTTTTGGGTTTGGCACGATTACAAATATTGTGCTAGGGGCCGGGTTTGGGCCTTAAGTTTGACACGTGGTTAAGGACTAAGTACCTTGCTCAGGGGTTTTAGTGGGGGGTCAGTGTGCTCGGCCGATGCCCCCTCCTCTCCGCAGCTGTCCATGCTGGCAGCGGATGCCACCAGGCTCTGCCAGTCAACAGCACTGTCAGATCAAGTCAGTAATGATCTCCTGGAAGCTGTTCAACAAGCCAAAGCCATCAGTCAGGGAAACAAAGGCCCGCCCACAGCATGCTCTGGCCCAGAATGCAGCCATTCATCGCGAGGGAGAAGCCAGAGAGGCGGCCAAGCCTTTCATGGACAGGGGGAAAAGGGAACTGTAACAAAACCATGCTCAGTTAAGGCTCTGATTCGCCAGGGGAGATAACGCATAATCAATCATCGGTGGCCAGGCCTTGTGCAAACAATGTCAGGATGTGTCAGTCCGCCCAGAGCTGGGCCAGAGTCAGCTGATGTGTGAGGGCTTGGCCTGTCAGACGCTTTCACAGAGAGCTGCTGTGTCAGAAAACAGCTCCAAGCGCTCTGGGCCGACCCCTTTGGGTGAGCGCCGGCTTATCATCGGCTCATTTGTACAAGTGGTCATGAATATACAGTAGACTGACATTTACTCTATTATCTAGACAGAACTATCCAGCGCTCTTACCTCATGTGTGCAGACATGGGAACAGTTTCCATCAGCAGAAGCAGCCAGGGATGTTTTCTAGAATCACTCACTGACAACCTCCATCTGTAATGTAGCTGAGATATGTATCGTTTATTCAATAGCTCCACCCCTGGAGAGCTTTATGATAAAATGACGATGAGCTAATTCTATTTCTAAAGAGGCTGAGACAGCTCTAAACCTGCACAATTAGAACGTATCAGCAGGTTTGGAAAAACAACCATCTGGATATTAAATGAATGCGTCACAATCAATTATTTCTCCTCTGAAGATCTTCCATCTTCCACTATATAACTGCTTGTTTGAGTTCAAGTACTTTAAGGTACAGAAACAAAGAATATACTGTACATACAGAATGTGTGTGTGTGTGTGTGTGTGTGTGTGTGTGTGTGTGTGTGTGTGTGTGTGTATCTGATCCCAATGTTGGCAAGTGAAGAGCGTGAAACAAGTAGGCCACATACTGTCGAGAGGAAATGGAAATAACTTGATATAGGGCATGAGATAGTGTCAACAAAGCTGAACAACCATAAAAGCAAATATTCAAATATGTAAAAGTAAGAACAACACCAAAAATATTTTTTTCATGTATTCCTGGTTGGTATCAGGATTGTCTAAAATCTTAAAACTAAAATTGAGGCTTGGAAAGCTAAAATAGCCAAAGTGGTCGGGATACTAGGAAAAACTAGGCACCTGATTAACAAAAAAGTTGCAATTATGTTATATTATTCAATGTTGTATCCATATATCAATTACTGCAATGTTGCTTGGGCTAGCACCCACCCAACTAAACTGGAATTTTTCGACTTAAGAATAATATTTTGTGTAAATCGTGGACACCCCTCCCAATCATTGTTTGCTCAGGCAAGTATTCTTAGTGTGTACCAAGTGAATCCACTTCAAATTGCTTTATTCGTTTTTAGCTCTATAAAAAAGTTATTTCCCCAGCACTTTTGTAATATTTTTACTTTTAATAATGAATTTTACCTGTATCCGACTCGCAGTAGTTGTCTTATTAGGCCTCCCTAAAACACAGTTTAGTGTATTGTACAGAGGGTCAAAGATATGGACCAGTCTTCCCACCTCACTCATTCAGCTTTCTAAAGAACAGTTTAAAGAGAGAGTAAAGTTGTTGCTCCTACGTTGTCTGAATTTTCCATATGGGTTTGTGCTCTAAATGTAATTTTAAATCGTTTCATACAAAGAAATGTGTTTTGTTTTGGTTTTTTGGTTTTTACATAAAAAAAAATTGTTTTTAAATTGTTAAATGTAATCGTTTCTATGGAGATTGCCACTTATTAAGCCCCTTGAGGGTTTTTCGGCAATTGTCCATCACATATTTTTTGTGAAACACATAATACTATTTTAATGTTTTTGTTGTGAAAATAAAATAAATCAAATCAAATTGATGATTTTGGAGACGCTTGTGTTGATGCAAATGATACATAAAAACTGCTTCACTGTTATTGATGCAGTACAAGTACAAGTACCGTGAAGCATCATAGAAACCTTCCTATCGTGGATTTAGTGGTGTGATATATTATCAACTTTATACTTAGATGGTACCTAAATCATGGTTGCAGCTGTCACCGTTGTCCTGCAGTGCCCTGCTTCACCCTGCTACACCCTGCAACACCATGCAGTGCCCTGGTACGTCCTGCTACACCCTGCAACACCATGCAGTGCCCTGGTACGTCCTGCAGTGCCCTGCTACGTCCTGCTACACCCTGCAATGCCCTGCTACACCCTGCAACACTGCAGTGCCCTGCCACATCCTGCTACACCCTGCAACACCATGCAGTGCCCTGGTACGTCCTGCAGTGCCCTGCTACGTCCTGCTACACCCTGCAATGCCCTGCTACACCCTGCAACACTGCAGTGCCCTGCCACATCCTGCTACACCCTGCAACACCATGCAGTGCCCTGCTACTTCCTGCTATGCCCTTCTACACTCTGCAGTTCCCTGCTACATACTGCGACCCCCTGTAACGCCCTGCAACTACAACTACTATATCTAGTCATAGTTTCTAGTTTCACATCTTTATTGTGACTGTTATTGCCACTGTTCATCACCCCCCCCCAACCGGCCCCATCAGACTCCGCCTACCAAGAGCTTGGGTCTGTCCCAGGTTTCTCCCTAAAAGGCAGTTTTTCCTCATCACTGTCTCACTAAATGCTGGCTCTTGGGGGAATTGTTGGAGTTGTTGGGTCTTTGTAAATTACAGAGTGTGGTCTAGACCTAATCTATCTGTAAAGTGTTTTGAGATAACTCTTGTTATGAATTGATACTATAAAAAAAATTGAGTTAAAAAATGTCCTAACTTTTCATATCACTCCAGTGGATCCCGATCAGTTAAGCTGGTCTGCATCCTTGCTGGTATTGCTCCTTGCTGTGGTGTTATTAGGCTGTGCTGCAATGTCTCTTTCAGCGAGGCGTGACTCTCCGTGGATGGTGCTCTTTTCCTGTTTTCCTGTCTTCTAACTCTTGGTTGCTATCACTTCTCATGCAAACCTCATCTTCTCTTTATTCCGAGCAAACCAGACATGTCAAGTGTCTCATGTTCGGGGCGACGGAAGGATTTTCCTGGGAAAGAGCTACCAGACGTTGCGTGTTCAGACCACAAATGTAAAAAGCTTTCATGAACTGACTGCAGGTTGAATCACTGGAAACTTTATTTATATAAACCTGTCGTGCATTGTTACTTTTACTGTTATAAAGTTGAAAAAGCCACAGCACTTTTTTTTCCCCTGCTCCTTCTGTTCACATAAGCATGATTTCCATCCCAACAGACGCGTAGACGCAGTATGTTTTGAATGAGTCACCGGCAGTTGGGCACCTATTCAACTGTTGCCTGCTGGTTAAAATATCCACCATTTGTTTCTGTCACATGGGTGAGATCTCAGAGGAGACCACAGCGAGCGGGCAGAAGGCGGCGTCTTTTCTCTGTGAATCATCATCCACCTTCTGCCTGCTGATTCTGACACCTAACTCAACTCTGATAAGTTTGTTTCCTCCACCTCTCTTTTCCAGCACAGACTCATATAACAGTAATGGTGTGATTTGCTGAGGGGGATGCATGGGATTTCCTCCTTTTCTGGTCTACATATATCCTGCCTCTGTGGAATAATTTTCATCCCCTGGGGACAAAATGTATCACCCCCTCAAAGTGATCAATGCCACTTCACACATAAAACACAAGTGTAGTGGCACACATGCACATACGTCTGCACACATACAGCAAAACAGATCATAGAAATCAATTTACTGACTGAGGCCACAGCCCACAGAGGGAGGTCAGGACTGCATTCAGGGTCAGATCAGTTCCTGCCGTTGTTGGGTACACTGTGTTATGAGTTGTCTTGGCTGATTGGCCCGGAGCAGGAAGTCTGCACAGGGGACCAAGAACCCTTTTCACATCAGCCATCATCCCATGCTGCTAGCTGCTATGAGTCCTACTGGCCAGAGAACTCGTTGGCTTGTCATCTGAGTTTCAGAAATGACAACTCTACAGTAGCTGGCTTTTTTTCGCCTTCTCTTTTCTCTTCACGTCTCCTCTCAGAGAAATTCTTGGCTGGGAAAAAAGATCCAGAGGAATGGAAGAACTAAATCAGCTTGCACAGATAACAAGAAGCTGTTACTTTTACTGTTGCTGAATGTGGGCTTGCTGCCACTACTGCTGCACGTCTGAACAGACATTTGGGGGAATGTCTAGAAAAAAAATAACTAGATCTGACCGTTTTCTAGTGATCACAGCAGGATTTAAAATGGAGCAATTTCGGACTAAAATCAAATCATATCAACTGAAATGCTGCTGCAATCAGAGGACAGAAGAAGTTTAGATTTGGCGATCTTTGACAGAAATATGGACTGTTGACCAACTGCAAACTTTATGACTGTGCTGATCTTAGAGGGAATGAAAAACGGGAGATTTCAAATGTAGAAAAAGCTATTAACTAACTCATTTTTGGTAGGTAGCAAGTTGAAATCCTATCCACCCAAACCCCAAAATTCAAAATATGTTGATGTTGGAACTCAGGGCAAACCTCTTGTTTACAGTTGGGTTATGAATTAGGCCTTTAATATATAGAATAGATCAATTATATACATATTTTCCACTGTAAGAAATATCTTCCTTATCCTATGTCAGATAGGGACAGAATGAATTCATGCCAGGAGACCCATCCTTTGTAGAGGGTTGAAAATCACATCAAGTCTGACTCAAACTTGTTTAAAGGTCCCATATCACGAGCATTTTTAGGTTCATATTTGTATTTCGGGTTTCTACTAGAACATGGTTTCATGCTTTATTGTCAAAGAAAACACATTATTTTTCCTATACTATGTTTCTGAATATACCTGTATTCCCCCTCTGTCTGAAACACTTTGTTTAAGTGTGCATTTCTCTGTGGATTGAACATTTACTTTACTTGTGCCATTGTTCTCATTTTGGTATTTAAACTGTAATTATGCCACCACTACAGGCTTAAGGAACTCAGACTTGAACCCCCCCAACTATTTCCTGTGCTGACCAGTCCCCATGGCAACTGAACTGGCACAAAACTAATTTTCCTGAAATTTGACGATGGCTTTTTCGAAAAGAGCAAAAAAAAAAAAAAAAAAAAGAACAGTTGTATTTGCTGTACGTGCTGTGAAAACCCATCTTTTATACGGTGCCAGAGAGCCTGCATGGCTTTGTCCTCTGTACAAATATGAGTGGCAGCTTCTTTGCTAGCCCTGAGCAAACATCCCAGGCCTCATCCTCCTCCTCATCGCTCGCTGGGCTGAAGGTACCGTGGGACTGCTCTCTGTAGTCACAGGGTAAGAAAGGACCGGTGGCACTGGGATTGATCGAGCTTTAATTAACCATTGTAGGATGATCCACGACTTCTGCCAAACAGCCGGCATGATTAACGGCCCGCCTGTGGTTGAATGTGGTGCAGGAGGTGGCTTCAGCTGGGCCTGTTCTGCTCTAGGCTCAGTTAGCGCCACAGACATTGATCCAATATCTAAGACACCAAACGGACACATTTTCATTCCCTAAAATCTGCATGATATTTTTTTCAAACTGTCTTCCACTCTGTGATAAGTCATACTTGATTGTTGGATATAATGGACTTAGTGGTGTTAATTAATGATAGGGGACTGCGTACACAGGGCCACCATGTGAGGAGGGCCCAAAAAGATGCTGGAATGAATAGCTGTGGATATGAGGAAGGGCCCAGAGACAATGCCTTTCTACAGGGCCCAGATTATTGTGCTCTGTTAACGCCCCTTAATGAAGTCATAAAACTAAACTTACATGTTCTTCTCTATGTGGCCTTGAGTGATTCATTAATCTTGAAAATCAACACTTTTGTTGATGCTTTTTACCAATGTTTTTACCTTTTTCCTGATGTTTTTGTCCCTTTTTTCAACACTTTTGACACTTTTTTTTCAACTTTTAACACTATGTAACACTAACTTTAGTTTTACAGTTATTTTTGGAATTTATGGTCAATAAACCTCATTTATAAGAAATTATACCTAATTTGTGCTAGAAAAACAGAAATTAGGAATTATTTAGACTAAAATAAAAGGAAAGTATAACTTTTACTCAATATTTTTTTCAAAAGCACTTCAATTTGTATTTTCAAATGCTATAAAACTGAATAGGAAATTAATGAAAGTATAGATTTGTACTTGCCAAAGAGCGTTGTGTGGAACCAATCATGTTATTTTTGGTAATTAAAAAGAACGTGAAGAAAGCGGGTCAATTTGACCTGAGGCCAACATGAGGGTTAAAAACTCACTTTTATGTATACTTACCTTGAGCCTTGGTTAAAAAGGGACAACTCTCTCCTGAGTGACTGTCCCTCTGTCAGCCGGTTAACCAATCCCCTATCACTACCACAGATTCCTAAATATGCATTGTTTTCAGCTGATTGAAGTGGTTTCTTCTTCCAGCCCATGGTGAAGGAAGAAGAGTGCAAATCACTGACAAAGCAGAACGCTCTAAACAACATCTCAGCGTACCAGGCCGAGGATCCCGCTGCGCTCACATGCTACCGGTCGACACAATAAAAAGACATGTAAAAGAAGAAGGTATTAGCATATCAAAGGTCCTGCCTGTCTGCTTGAGCTTACAGTAAGTGGGGTGCAGAAGAATGGGAAGGTTTGACTGTAGGAGGAGGAGGAGATGGGAAAAGTGAATGTCTGCCGTCGAAGCTCGGCCAGGGTTTTACCACTGCTCGTCAGTCCCATGAGGAGAGTGTGAAGTCAGAGGTCAAACGTGTAAGGGGGAGAGGGAAGGTGGCCATGAGAGGGTGGGAAGAATAAAAGGATGTGAAGAAATGAAGAGAGAGAAGGGAAATGTCCAACCTAGTCTCAAATGTTCTTGAATTTGATCTATTGATTTGTGTACACGGACACGCTTACATACATTTTTTAAACTAATGTATTTCAATGGGAAACATCTTTGGTGTTCCCAGCACGATTCTTTCTGCAGAGAAGCTGTACACAGCTTTGCTATTATTGGTATTTTAGCCCTATAACCGCTGTTTTAATCAACATGTTTTCACAAGATCTTATCATGGTTCATATGTATTTCTTTTTATGTAATAATTTTGGTCTTAATCCCAAGGAAGCTGGATTGCTTAGTTTATTGATATTTTAAAAAACAAAGTACAACACTACAACTATCAACATTTATTTAGATGATATCATGGTATTTATTTCTTTAGTAATATTATTTTGGTCTTATTACTTGTGAAATATTACAGTATGCTGTAAGACAGAACACTACGATATGAGCAGAGCTGGACGCATTCAAAGCCCACAATGCAATGCAGGCATTCATATCAGAGAATATATTGATTCTTTTTGGGCATTTTCAGCCTTTATTTTTAACAGGACAGATGAAGACATGAAAGGTGAGAGAGAGGGGGAATGACATGGAGCAAAGGGCTGCAGGTCGGAGTCAAACCCTGGCCCGCTGCTTTGAGGAGATATATGTGGCCGCCCGCTCTACCAACTGAGCTATCTGGGCACACGGCTAGCAGGTCTTTAACGACAGTATCACTTCAAAGTACAGTACATATTTAATCTGTGGTGTTGTCACCAGCAACAACATGTTGCTCAGCTTTGTTCCAGTAAGTTATGCACCTTTATAATGTACAAATCGGCAGAATACTCCAGATAGTACCACATATTTTTTTTACTAAATGTAGCATACTGACTGCTGATGTGTAAGAGCTAAAAGCACTACGAAGAGAGGAGGTCGGGGACAATAGGTGGGTCCTATAACACAGGGCTTCAAGTGAGGGAGTGGAGTTTGTGGCTTGGAAGAAGTTAAGGGGAAATCCCAAAACATTCACCCAAGAAAAGGGTGTTTGTACCCGGGAGTACTACTTAAGGGGGTTGGTGTTTTGAACCCAAACCACAATCTTTTTTCTAATCTTAACTAGTCGTTTTGATGCCCACACTTAAATGTCATGACGGTCACCTTCAGTTTGCCGTGATTAGGATATCATACAAATTATCGTGCATACATTTTTGTACAATATCATACAAACCTGTTCATGAGAATGCGTTGGGTTTTAAACAAATCATCAGTGTTGTTTGGTTTAGGCATGAAAATACTAGGTTAGGTTTAGAAAAAGATTGTGGTTTAAGTTTAATTAGTACATGTTGCATTGGCTCACTTTACACAGTCAACACAGAGCGTGACATAGTTCTGTTTGTCCCCTGACCGTTTTTTCTCCGGTCCAGGGGTGTATGCTCCTGTAGCCAGACCTTCCTACGCAGCGCTGTGCAGACACTTCTGGCAATGAGAGACTAGGTGCTCTTATGATTTGGCTACACTGACGGTGGAGCGTATGAGCCACAGAATGTGTCTTTTAACCGGCTGGGCACACACAGCGTAGGATTACGTGAGTTACAGGAGACACGTGAGCTGTTGCTTTAGGATTTATTTAGGATTTATTGTTGTTTCTTTATTTTTTTGGAGGGGGCCGGCACAGCGCTGTGAAAATGCCAATTTACTGTCAGCTTTTATCAGAATATGCATGTGTGTGAAACTCAAAATGAATCATTAAGTTGTTTCCTGTATATCAGTAGTTTAATTTAAAACGACAAGACACACTGATTAAAAAATATATACGCTTATAGTGCAGATCTCCACGGAGCCTATGCACAACTATTGCTGCTCTCGTGCCTAGCGTAGCCAGTTTTATTGACTATAGTGAAAGCGTAGTGTTGGAATGTAGCCAGCCTGTTTCACTTCATCACCTTACTTCCTGCTTTGCTTCCGTCATAATAACATTAGAGTGCGATACCACTCTAAACGTTACTATGAGTCATAATTGCTGACGACCTATGGAGGCGTTTATAAATGAAAAGAGGGAACGGTAGGACTATACAATGTGGAGAAGCTGGGTGAAGCAGTGGGCAGGTGACGACATACAGTATATGGCCCATAGTTCAACAGGTGCTGTTGTAAAAGGCAACGCTGACAGACAGGAAGAGAGATGAATGCTTGGTGTCAGATACCTCCTCTGGCTTCTGTCTGCTGTCAATGAGGTGAAGACAACCAGAAGAGAGCAGAACACTGAAGAGAAAATACAGAAAGAGAAAAAAAGTAAAGAAAAAAAAAAAAGATTCTTGGCCGGGATGCAGGACTTACTGTATTACATCTGTATTTAATAAAAGGCTCAGCAGCATTGATCTGAGTGTGGGGAATTTCTCCAAACATCCTGCAGAGCTAAAAGGCCAGTGGGACCCCTGTGCTGGTCTGATTGAGGACTTCCTGTTTTAAGTACTTAATGAGGACCTGGGGAGAAATTACACTTCCAGGTCTCCCAGCTTGGACGCTTTCCTGCAAATAATTTATCCGGTTCGCTCTGTCTATTACCAACATTCACCTGCCACTGCTACAGTACATCTGTGCAAGTGTATTAGATTTTAAAGCTGCTTTGATAGATTTTGGCCTCTAGGGGGAAGTGGAACTGCAAAACAAGCAAATAGACAAACAGACGTGACATACATTATTACATTATGTTGTTATAAGCAGATTTTTGCCTCTGCTGTACTTTAGCTTTCAGCAATATAGTAATATATATTACTCAACTCTATGACCCTCAACCAAGTTTTTTAATTTAGTGTAGTTTGTCTTTAAGAAATGATCTGATTATATTTAAACGAAAAAGAACGAGAACACCTTTATTTTTTATCCCTGGAACCACCTAGATATTAGATTAAGTGTTAAATTTATTTTTAAAAAGATTCTATATTGCTTGCTGTGTGATTGATGTGAGAGGAAGACACGATGCTACCACACTTCTCCTACTATCTCGTTTTCTTTTTTTTTTAAAGGTCCTATGACATGGTGCTCTTTGGATGCTTTATATAGACCTTAGTGGTCCCCTAATACTGTATCTGAAGTCTCTTTTATATAGACCTTAGTGGTCCCCTAATACTGTATCTGAAGTCTCTTTTATATAGACCTTAGTGGTCCTCTAATACTGTATCTGAAGCCTCTTTTATATAGACCTTAGTGGTCCCCTAATACTGTATCTGAAGTCTCTTTTATATAGACCTTAGTGGTCCTCTAATACTGTATCTGAAGTCTCTTTTATATAGACCTTAGTGGTCCTCTAATACTGTATCTGAAGTCTCTTTTATATAGACCTTAGTGGTCCCCTAATACTGTATCTGAAGTCTCTTTTATATAGACCTTAGTGGTCCCCTAATACTGTATCTGAAGTCTCTTTATATAGACCTTAGTGGTCCCCTAATACTGTATCTGAAGTCTCTTTTATATAGACCTTAGTGGTCCCTAATACTGTATCTGAAGTCTCTTTTATATAGACCTTAGTGGTCCCTAATACTATATCTGAAGTCTCTTTTATATAGACCTTAGTGGTCCCTAATACTGTATCTGAAGTCTCTTTATATAGACCTTAGTGGTCCCCTAATACTGTATCTGAAGTCTCTTTTTATATAGACCTTAGTGGTCCCCCCCTAATACTGTATCTGAAGTCTCTTTATATAGACCTTAGTGGTCCCCTAATACTGTATCTGAAGTCTCTTTTATATAGACCTTAGTGGTCCCCTAATACTGTATCTGAAGTCTCTTTTATATAGACCTTAGTGGTCCCCTAATACTGTATCTGATGTCTCTTTTATATAGACCTTAGTGGTCCCCTAATACTGTATCTGAAGTCTCTTTTATATAGACCTTAGTGGTCCCCTAATACTGTATCTGAAGTCTCTTTTATATAGACCTTAGTGGTCCCTAATACTGTATCTGAAGTCTCTTTTATATAGACCTTAGTGGTCCCCTAATCCTGTATCTGAAGTCTCTTTTATATAGACCTTAGTGGTCCCCTAATCCTGTATCTGAAGTCTCTTTTATATAAACCTTAGTGGTCCCCTAATCCTGTATCTGAAGTCTCTTTTATATAGACCTTAGTGGTCCCCTAATACTGTATCTGAAGTCTCTTTTATATAGACCTTAGTGGTCCCCTAATACTGTATCTGAAGTCTCTTTTATATAGGCCTTAGTGGTCCCCTAATACTGTATCTGAAGTCTCTTTTATATAGACCTTAGTGGTCCTAACTGTCACTTTGCTGGTTTGAAAGCCATGATGGGTGGGCCAAATTCTCTGGGCGGGCAAAGCAAAAAAGGGGAGGTAATTTTCATGCCTTGGGACCTTCAATGCATCCGATTTATATATTCTCCCCATTTCGTAACTATTCTCTTAAGTGCTATCAGGAAAGTAGCCTTCATAACGTTTACATTATACATTCACCTTATTGTATACAAGTAGAAGAAGCTTGTCTTAGTAACAGTAACTAAGAAGGGAATTTGCATGGCGCTCACTGCGCTGCACATGTACCTAGATAGACCCCGCATTGGCCTCTGTATATCTAACTATGGCACTGCAACCATCTAACTAGACTCCCTGGATAAATATTGTCTAATTTTTGGAAAAAAAGTAAAAGGCTACTTGAGAAAAAAGCAGATAGAAGGGCTTACATTATGCATTTGAAGGTTATACTGTCAAACTGACATTGGCTGGTCAATTCCCATGATGCAAGGCGGTAAATAGAGTGGTGTTAAAACTTTCTGATAAATTTGCCGTTTGTTCTAAATACAAATAACTAATTGAATTTAGTTTTCTAAGTGACTGTTAAATTTGATAAGAAGAGCTGGACTATGACAACATGGGGTCATACAGCAGCTACCTTCTTCCAGTCTATAATCTGCAACATGACACCTGGCGATGGCCCCTATCTCATCAAGTGACGCAAGTTCGGCGGCTTTTGAGGGGTCCCTACCTGGCACGGGACCCTGGGGCGGCCGCACCCAAGCACCCACGCTGATATCACAGCATAACACTCCTTGATTTGGAGACATTGATATGTACTTTACATATACCGTCCTGAATCATACAGGGACGCCGGAGGAAACCCGGCAGCTGATCCACTTTCGGGTTGAAAACAAGCAGAAATTTCTTAAATCAAAATATGCTGCAAAGCAACTATGGCGTACCTGCCAACACTCCCGTTTTTACCTCGTTTCTCACGCTTTTTAGCCCTATCTCCCGGACCCTTCCTGGTTTGTTATTTCTCCCGGGAAACTCCCGTAATTGACATGGCCCAAACCGATGTTCACCAAAGACAGACAGTTATTGATGCTCAAGGATTGATGAAAAATGATTAAATGTGTTAAGTGTGTATTTACCAAAGTGTTAAAAACTTAAAACATTAATAAATTAAGTTATGTTTTCATTAGTACGCTTGTGAATACATATTTCTAAAAATGTATGATGTTGTTGTTATTATTACACAATATTTTTCTGACCTTTTGAGAATCTTGGCCCTGACAAATAACCCATATTATTAAAAAAAGACTAAAACTAATACTAAAACTAGTAAAAACTGAAGTAAAACTAAGTATTGTCAAAAAATAAAAAATAAATTAAACTAGCTAACCAGCTTTAAAAACTTAAATTTAACTGAATTTGAAAACAAAAAGTCATAACAAAATAAAAATTCATGAAAAATTCTAAACTATAACCTTGGTCTGATGCCAGATTGTTTCTGAAGATGAACTCTGTTCTGTTCTGTTCCTCTAATCTTATCCTACTCTCGCAGGGGGTGTCTTCATGTTGCAAAAAACTGTTATCTTCACAAAACACACACACACACACTGATGCCATGAACATATATTTCATTAAAAAAGCAACACAGCGGCTGTTGCAAAAGAGAGAGAGTTTGCGTGGAGAAAGAAAGAAAATTGCTGCTGAAAATAAATGCGT
Organism: Etheostoma perlongum; assembly: GCA_026937815.1. NCBI lineage: Eukaryota > Metazoa > Chordata > Actinopteri > Perciformes > Percidae > Etheostoma > Etheostoma perlongum. The sequence goes on from CM049390.1 coordinate 24,334,875, forward strand.
AACTTCCAATATAAAGTATTAATATCATATTTAATCATAAGAATAATATTACTGGTGTGTAAAAAGGTCCTAGGCCGACTAATCCCATTCTGAGGCTGCAGCATATTAACAAAATTTATAATTTATAATCTTTTATTTCAAAGGGTTAATATCACCATATGCTAAGACATGAGAATGTCTGGGGACCAATAAAAAAAAATAAAACCCACGAAAGACTGAAAGGAGGCAAAGGATGTCAGGGAGTGACCAAGATTCTGTCACAGCACTTTCTAAAGTACGCCAGCAAACAGATATATCTGGGTTAAACCAGGTAAGGAGTGCCTTAACACAAAGGACCAAGATCAATGTTTAAATTAACTGGTCTGACCATCATCATCCTCTTGAGTGTAGACATCTTAAGTCGCGGCCCTTGACCTTCCAGATGAATTTAGACACTGCTGATTGTAATTTGTGCCAACAAAACATTGACTTTAACCATATTTTAGGATTCATTTAATGATTATAACCTGTAGTAAAACATTGTGTATCCTGATTACAATGCGCGGAATTACTTTACGTTGGATATTTATTTCTCAATGTTAATCACCTGCATTTGTACAGCATTAAAAGGGTGTCGCCATTTGTGTGTGATGTTAACTCGGAGTACATCAATCTTGTACAAGTTCACGAGTATAAATTACGGGTTTGACTAGAAGGTTGTGAAAACATGAGTTACAAGTTGCTTGGAACATAAATATACTAATAAAACCGTAGAAGCAACGTGGCCACGCTGCTGTGAAAGCTCCCCAAACGTAATTTATCAGAATCTGGTTGTTACCCCTCTCTGTGGCAATCTCTGTCTACACCTGATATGGCATGTGCAAGATTGTCAAGCATGTGCAGATGATAATCCTGCTTTATGAGGATTTACAACACTGCATGATCTGATCTACTCTTCTGGTCACCGTTGTAACAGTTTGCCATTAGCCTCCACCGGGAAGCCGGAAACATTGGTTTAGCTAACAGCTAATTTGGCTAACCACTGAAGTCTCCTCCGCTCCATATCATTATAACGGAGCATTGCTAAAAAAGCTTTCAGTATTCCTGTCTGTATGCATTAACTATTTTTATAGACCAGTGCCCAAATTAAACCCTTTATTCTATTAAATTAGCTATTAAAGGGTTAAGCTACAACTCAGAGTTGTTTGAATGAGATGAGATTTAAATGAGCGCAACAGGTTTAGTAGGACATGTGTAGTACAGAACAGCATATTTAGGATAGGGTGACCAGACGTCCCTGGTTTCAGGTCACCAAAATCGGGGGACTGTCCCCGGCTGGATCAATCTCCGGAAATGTCCCCAGCTTTCACTGTGACTGACAGACCCAAAATTGGAATGAAAGAAAACTCTGACCAAACGGAGCTGATCGAGCAGCGCTGCTCAGAGCTCAGAGAGGTTTTAGAAAGCCGTATTTTACCATGCTAAAATCACTGATTATTTACATGGAGTCTGGTGGGTTTAGAGAACACAATTTTGTGGACTTTTATGTTTTAAAAAAGGATCTTAATCTTTAAAGAAAGGTCAGCCTCCTTAGAAATCCTTTCCATAATGTTATCAGACACTTAGAATATTAATCTGAGTCTGTCAGCAGCAAAACGAGCACTTTATGAACGTCAATACAAGCTGGACAATTCTCCCATTAACTTCCATTGTAGCTTGTTTCTCTGCTGCCGACTGCAGCGATCTCGTTTCATACTGCATCAATGTCAAAGGAAAATCTTTCCTCAATAGTTTATATTGTATCCGATACTCAGCTCTAGGTCTAGTGTCCCCGTTTTAAGTTTTACAAAAATTAAAAACATGACGTGTTTTGGAGGTATTTACGCTTCTGAGCTGAAAATGTCCCCGGATTTTGTCTGAGAAATCTGGTCCCCTTAATTTAGGATCCCCAAATCAGATTAATACACTTCAAAAAACGAACAATGATCTAACCAACAAAATGAACAAGAATAAACTTTAGAAAGCTCTAGTCGTATATGATTTAACAGGAGTTAGGAGGTTAATAACATGTAAGTTTCTGTTTGGATCATAGTTTAGAATGACAGGTATTTTATCTGCTGAACCATTTAAACATTTGTCAAAAAAATAATAATACTTAATTTAATTGACAAGGCACATCATGGCTAAAATTGTTTGTCAGTTGCTTAAAATTTAATGAGCAATTTGTTGTATTTTAGCAAAATACCAAAAGCAGCAGAACTGAGTAGACTATATTGTAATATATTTATCACAAGTTATTATTATTGCAATAGTCAACATTAGGGCAAATAGCATATTTGCCTCATATTGTGTAGCACCAATAACTGAAATTGTGTCGCAGTATTTTCATCTGAATAATTTTGTATTAATATGCAAATAGTTATTTTCTTCTAAATGATCTAATAATGTTACTTAGTCATCGTTTTCACCTTTGTTTGACTTTATCTTAAACCACTGGGTCGCTGGCTCTGACTGAGAAGACTGTTTGCCCAACTTTGCTTAGTGCAAATGCCTGAGTGCACCTACTGACCTGCTCCCAAGAAGTGAAACTTAACCTTTGTTGCTTTATTGCACTTAGCACCGCCTAATAGTTCCTCACGTAAACTGGTACAACTGGTTATAATGCGTACTTTGTGCTCATAATCTCTGTTTCCATTTTGTGTTTTGACATTTGTTTCTGAGATTTAAGCACACTTAGGTTTCTGTTTCTGGCAGTATAAATTAGCTGCAGGTTGCTGCTACTCTAACAGCTAGAAGAAGAACTAAAGAGATGGATCCAACAGAGGTAAGTCCTGCTACTGAGCTCAGCCGTCACTGATAAGTAAGTGTATATTTAAAGCTGCTTCAGTTTAAACATGTAGAGTTTGCAATTTTGTCCACTGTATTAGAAAGCTGTAGCAGAACAAGTTAACACCTGTTTTCTGCCACATTCCGGATGTCGAAACTGACTCATAGATAACAAAAGCAGACCGGGATACTTGTCTACTGGCAATAGGAAAGGAGTCTGTTGGCTATTTTTGTGGGTTCACCTGTTTGACAAAACTTTAATAATAGCTAATTTTGGTGTCAATCACCCACATGCTCGTACACATGGTCAAAAACTCCAGGGGGTACTTGCATTACTGACTACACGTGAAGTTTATTATTTTTAGGATTTGTACATTCTAATTGTTTTTCTTATGATTTTAGTTTAATGCAAAGCCCGGAGACCTGATCGAGATCTCCCGTTGGTTATACCAGCACTGGGCCCTCTACATCGGTGAAATGGAAGTTGTTCATTTTACTACTCCAGGTGAGTGAAAATGTTATGTTGTTTTTACAAGCATCTAAATGTAAAATAATAGAAAAGACAAAGACTTGATGAATGGCAACTCTTCCTTTCTGTCTGTCTCTTCCATAAAACACACACAGGTGGTGATATTGCCCTGGAGACCACAGGAAAGGTGAAGCGTGAGAAGATCTGGGAAGTGGTGGGCAATGATAGGTTCAAGGTCAACAACCTCCTAGATGACAAGTACCAGCCTCGTGAGAGTTACATCATCGTGAAGGAGGCATGTAGCATGGTGGGTCAGGAGCTGCGGTACTCTCTCACAACTAGAAACTGCGAGCACTTTGTCACAGACCTACGATATGGCAAGGCAGAGTCTCGACAGGTGGGTGTCTTGTGGCTTTTACACTTCTGTTTGCAGGACTGCTTTAAGGGACAGTTGTACCTAATTTAAAAAAAAACATATTTTCCCTCTTACCTGTAGTGCTTTTTAACAGCTTGTTTTGGCGGATGTGACTCAGGGGTAGAGTGGTTACCTGCCAATCGGAAGGTTGGTGGTTCTATCCCTGTCCAGTCCCATGTCAAAGTGTCTGTGGGCAAGACACTGAAACCTGAGTTGTGTAAATGTGTGTGAGTGTTTATCTGATGCGCCGGTGGCACCTTGTACGGCAGCCTCGGCCACATTCTGTGAATGTTTCCTGTACTATGTAAAAGAGCTTTGAGTAGTCAGTAAGACTAGAAAAGCGCCATGTAAGAACAGTCCATTACATTTACATTGTGGTTGAGACAGCAGCCATGGAGATTTTTGCCTTTAATCCATTGTCATGCCACAAGCAAGTGGCAATCGCATTGTGGTGCACAAAATTTAAATGCATGTAATTCACACTACCCGTCAACTGTATAATTCTGCAGAATCGGGGAAACATTAAGGAAACATTAAAGCGTAACAAAATGCAACCTAACATTTATTTTGTGAATATACCCGAGTCAAACTTTTGTTCAAAAGCATATTTAGGACAGAAGCGCCACTTTTAAACGCCCCCATTTTTCGGTCAAATGGCCTTTTGAATGGGAGGGCTAAGGGCTCTACTGTGATCACATCAAAATCCTAAAACTGTAAGAAGGCTCGTCACAACATGGAACTTTGCTCCAAGTATCACCAGGGGCTCTACACATGAACTCAGCAGCGAGAACATTGTGTACACAGAGGTTTACTAAAAAGAAGTTTTGACAACTCACTGTAGCTGTTGGTTTTCTGGTCGCCGTCCATCTCGCCAGTCAAAAATAGTCGAGGGAGGAGAGTAAAGATGGAAAGCTCCTAAAGTTCAGTTCCATATATATGCACAGATAATTGTCGTTTTGTCGGTAGTAAAACACAATATTGACCTTGTAGTTGAAAAAGCAGTGTCATATAATGTATTATTTCTATTTCCTCCTATGGAGTCCGTTCATTTGCATTCGGAGATTCGTGTGTGTGGGTGCGAGTGAGGGTGGGTGGGCGTGTGTGTGCGCACACTGGACATTTTTCATTTTTAAACAGTTAATAGGCAGGCCAGTTAGCTCAGGTGCTTTGATTGTGGGGCTATTAACCCCAAGGTCATAGGTTTGATCCCCATACTGGCCAGACATGTTCAATTAGCAGTGCGCATTTCACATTACCATGCAAAGTTAGAGATAGTTGAAAGGTTTTCTGCTCAGTAGGCACAAATATTAGGGACAATGTGGAACGTAGTTCCACTAAGTCACATGTAAGTGGTGTGTTTACTGTATTCAAGCTATTTCCTTCCACAAAAGCTAACTGGCCAGCAAAATTGGTTTATAGGCTGGGACACCTTGACACAAACAAAATGCCTTGCTTCTTCTTAAGCCTAAAACATTATATGTGGATAGGCATTATGCAGCTTAAATACAGTGCCAATTGAAAGGATAAGGGTGTTAACATAGGTCCTGGTTCATTACATAATGAATGAGGCTCTGTTAGTGAGGAAGTCTGTGTCAAAATCTAGTTTTGAGACAGTCATTATTTTGTTCAGTATCATCTTTTTTTTTTATTTTTATTATTTGGATTCTGTCTTGCACTTCCATCTTCCATTCATTTGATGTAGCACATTCATGCAATCAACCAAAAGCAATCTGTCTTTAAGAGGGTGATCACATTACACACTACTGTTTTAGCTAGGCTATGAATGTTGTTAGCCACATAGCTAGCTTCCAGTAGTGGTAGAGGTACTATCAACATGGTGCTATAATTAATTCAAATCTGGTTTGATAGGGAACTTTTTAATATGGCTTAAATCAGGGGGAGTGGGCTAGAAACTCACATTCATTATTTTTCAACTTTAACTTGAAACTTAGTTTAACTAGTATAACCACAATTCAAATTATTAAATGTTTTACACATCCTTGACCTTCAGAATGCCACTTTTTTGTCTTTTGAAGGTTACCACAGTAGCTGAGATTGGAGGGACAGCTTTAGCTTTCGGGTTAGCTGTAGGTGCGGCTGCTCTACTCGCATCCTGGCTCAAAGATGACAACAAAGAAGAAAGGAAGAGAAGAAAGGAGACAACCAAGGAGACATCCAAGGAGACAGCACAATTGGCTGCAATGAGACAACAAGATGGAAGGAAAGATCCTGCCACTGTTTGAGCCAATTAACCTGGCACGGATTATAATAATAATAATAAATTGAATTTGTATAGCGCTTTTCCCAAGCTCAAAGTTGCTTTACAGAGTAGAAACAGTAGATAAATATATAAAAAAAACTAAGGATAGGCAGAACAGAACAGATGGGTCTTCAGTCCATTATTATTTAAACATAGTGAATAAATTGTTGTGTTTGTTGGTGTAACACACACACAACTCACACATATACTGTATACACACATACAAACACACACTATGGTTAAGATTAGGAAAGCTTTTGTGGAGAAAAATGAAGTTCTAGGTAAATCCATGGCTGTTATGTTTGCTATCAGTGCTCGTTGGGTAGGTTGACCCATGGTTTCTGTTTAATGTCTGAAATGTATAAAATGATTCATTTGGTGTATAAGACCAATTTGTAAGATTCCTAGTATTAAGTAATCTTATATAGTACTAATCTTGAACTTGATTACTGTATTGTTTGTTTAAACAATTATTTATTATATTGTATTGATTTGTATAAAAATAAACAGATTTTCTTTTTAACTTTGGAAAACCTTTTTTATTTAACATGTCATGTCGTGTCATGCACCTTAGCTGTAATGTGCAATTACTTTCCACTGCACTTTAATTCGGATAGCTTCTGCCCAAACTTTATTTGTTCTACCTTAAATCATTGTTAAAGCCTAAATTATTATATCTGTAAAATTCTGTCTATTATATTTGTATATATATTCATAGTACAACACCTGTAAATTTGCTCATATTATGTTCATTGTACATATCTGTTAAAGCTCTACTTATAGTAATACCCAAACTGTATATTATATTCAGCACATATCCAGCCGTAAATCTTGCTCACAATACTTGTTATCTATATTTTATAGTCATAGGACAATTCTGTAAAATCTGTCAAATTCTGTTTATAATAGTATTCATTTCTATACTTATTCAGTACATATCCATGTCCTGCACTCATGGAACCATTTTATATCCTGCACTTACTGCTATTGCACTTCAGGTTAGACCCAAACTGCATTTTGTTGCCTTGTACTTGTACCTGTGTAATGACAAAGTTGAATCTAATCTAATCTAAAAATGTTCTGTGTGTACTATTCATATGTACAAAAGTAGAATGAAGATATCCAGGGGCCTGTTGCACGAAACCAAGATAAGGGATTGCCGGGATAAGTTATCCTGGATGAATTTAGCTTTGACTCGGTTGCACAAAACCAGGTTAAATTAAACCCAGCCAAGTAACCATGGAGATTTATTCTTTACGACTAGCCTGGTCCAGAGAAGGCTAACAGCCAGGCTAACATTAATCCTGGAGTCTCATGTGTCAAATCAGCTGCCGTCTGATCCGAAATAAACGTGTTTAAGTTATTCCATTGTCTTCCGCATGTGTTCTGCTTTATTTTTATTAACATCCATTATTTGTCACTATTGTTGTCATGAGTTTGATTTAAACCCTACTATAGCAGTTGGTTAGATGGTTAGAAATGGTTGCAATGACACCCAGATGTGGAGTGGCATTTAGGAGAGTCGGGACTTTTCCTGGTGGGCCGGTAGTGTGTCGAGGCTGTCAGGCCACGGCCTGGCGTGCGGCCGCTGCCTGGCGTGCGACCGCTGCCTGGCGTGCGCCCGCTGCCTGGTGCATCTGTCGGCAGACCTGTCCGTCGTGTCAGTGTCCACTCTCTCTGTAAAAGTAGAGATGAGCAGCGTGGTGTCCGTGGTCTGTGCAGCTTCAGGTTCATAAAGGACGCTCCGGACATTAAGTGGGACAATGCAGCAATATTCCCAGATTTTATTTACTGTAAAGTGTATTTGAGTAGACTACCATGTAAAACACTGGATAAATAAAATGTACTATTTAGCGTACTTTGCCTTAAAAGTGAGCAGAGGGAATTAAAGTTCCTGAGGAAATCACTCCAATTCATGCAAATTCAACCAACCGCCGTGACTCTGGTGCGACCCACGATTAGACCAATCGCAGCAACTTTTGTCAAATTTGACATTTGTCAAGACATGTATGTCATGGTTGTATATAAGCAATGGTTAAATGTCCTTTTTTGCCAAGGGTAAACCAGAACAGAAGGCGTTAACAAATTGTTGGGGGGGTCATTCCTTTTTCCCAATCATTTTGGGGGGGTAATAGAAAAATGTATTACTGGCGAGGGGAGGGTCAAGTCTTGTTTGACTGAAGACCCCAAAACTCCTCCAGTAGCCCCAACAGTCCCTAACAATGTAGAGATCAACAAGCCACTGACACATATGTTCAAATTTGATTAATTCAATAAATTATTTTATTTTTTGTTCAGTTTCATATTATACCAATATTTGCAGCATCCAGGATGACTCAGCCTAGAGTCATTTTATTCTCCTCAAAACAAGTGTCTTTTTTATTTTTAAAGAACTACAGTATACTGACCCATTTTACGTTGCATATTTGTCAATGTTAATCACTCAATGTTTGTACAGCATTAAAAGGGTGTCGACATTTATGTGTGTGTGATGTTAACTCGAAGTACATCAATCTTGTAAAGTTCACGAGTATAAATTACGGGTTTGACTAGAAGGTTGTGAAAACATGAGTTACAAGTTGCTTGGAACATAAATATACTAATAAAACCGTAGAAGCAACGTGGCCACGCTGCTGTGAAAGCTCCCCAAACGTAATTTATCAGAATCTGGTTGTTACCCCTCTCTGTGGCAATCTCTGTCTACACCTGATATGGCATGTGCAAGATTGTCAACCATGTGCAGATGATAATCCTGCTTTATGAGGATTTACAACACTGCATGATCTGATCTACTCTTCTGGTCACCGTTGTAACAGTTTGCCATTAGCCTCCACCGGGGAAGCCGGAAACATTGGTTTAGCTAACAGCTGATTTGGCTAACCACTGAAGTCTCCTCCGCTCCATATCATTATAACGGAGCGAGCTAATCATTGCTAAAAAAGCTTTCAGTTTTCCTGTCTGTATGCATTAACTATTTTTATAGACCAGTGCCCAAATTAAACCCTTCATTTTATTAAATTAGCTGTTAAAGGGTTAAGCTACAACTCAGTTGTTTGAATGAGATGAGATTTAAATGAGTGCAACAGGTTTAGTAGGACATGTGTAGTACAGAACAGCATATTTAGGATAGGGTGACCAGACGTCCCTGGTTTCCGGGGATAGTCCCCGATTTTGGTGACCTGTCCCCGGCTGGATCTGTCCCCCGGAAATGTCCCCAGCTTTCACTGGGACTGACAGACCCAAAATTGGAATGAAAGAAAACTCTGACCAAACGGAGCCGATCGAGCAGCGCTGCTCAGAGCTCAGAGATGTTTTAGAAAGCCGTATTTTACAATGCTAAAATCACTGATTATTTACATGGAGTCTGGTGGGTTTAGAGAACACAATTTCGTGGACTTTTATGTTTTAAAAAAGGATGTTAATCTTTAAAAGAAAGGTCAGCCTCCTTAGAAATCCTTTCCATAATGTTATCAGACACTTAGAATATTAATCTGAGTCTGTCAGCAGCAAAACGAGCACTTTATGAACGTAAATACAAGCTGGACAATTCTCCCATTAACTTCCATTGTAGCTTGTTTCTCTGCTGCCGACTGCAGCGATCTCGTTTCATACTGCATCAATGTCAAAGGAAAATCTTTCCTCAATAGTTTATATTGTATCCTGATACTCAGCTCTAGGTCTAGTGTCCCCGTTTTAAGTTTTACAAAAATTAAAAACATGACGTGTTTTGGAGGTATTTACGCTTCTGAGCTGAAAATGTCCCCGGATTTAGTCTGAGACATCTGGTCCCCTTAATTTAGGATCCCCAAATCAGATTAATACACTTCAAAAAACGAACAATGATCTAACCAACAAAATGAACAAGAATAAACTTTAGAAAGCTCTAGTCGTATATGATTTAACAGGAGTTAGGAGGTTAATAACATGTAAGTTTCTGTTTGGATCATAGTTTAGAATGACAGGTATTTTATCTGCTGAACCGTTTAAACATTTGTCAAAAAAATAATAATACTTAATTTAATTGACAAGGCACATCATGGCTAAAATTGTTTGTCATTTGTTAAAATTTAATGAGCAATTTGTTGTATTTTAGCAAAATACCAAAAGCAGTAGAACTGAGTAGACTATATATGTATATTGTAATATATTTATCACAAGTTATTATTATTGCGATAGTCAACGTTGTGGCAAATCGCATATTTGCCTCATATTGTGTAGCACCAATAACTGAAATTGTGTAGCAGTATTTTCATCGGAATAATTTTTTATTAATATGCAAATAGTTATTTTCTTCTAAATTATCTAATAATGTTATTTAGTCATTGTTTTCACCTTTGTTTGACTTTATCTTAAACCACTGGGTCGCTGGCTCTGACTGAGAAGACTGTTTGCCCAACTTTGCTTAGTGCAAATGCCTGAGTGCACCTACTGACCTGCTCCCAAGAAGTGAAACTTAACCTTTGTTGCTTTATTGTACTTAGCACCGCTTAATAGTTACGCACGTACACTGGTACAACTGGTTATATAATGCGTACTTTGTGCTCATAATCTCTGTTTGCATTTTGTGTTTGACATTTGTTATCAGGTGAGCACATTCGTTTCTGAGATTTAAGCACACTTAGGTTTCTGTTTCTGGCAGTATAAATTAGCTGCAGGTTGCTGCAACAGCTAGAAGAAGAACTAAAGAGATGGATCTAACAGAGGTAAGTCCTGCTACTGAGCTCAGCCGTCACTGATAAGTAAGTGTATATTTAAAGCTGCTTCAGTTTAAACATGTAGAGTTTGCAATTTTGTCCACTGTATTAGAAAGCTGTAGCAGAACAAGTTAACACCTGTTTTCTGCCACGTTCCTGATGTTGAATGTGACTCATAGATAACAAAAGCAGACCGGGATACTTGTCTACTGGCAATAGGAAAGGAGTCTGTTGGCTATTTTTGTGGGTTCACTTGTTTGAAAAAACTTCCTATAGAAACTAATTTTGGTGAAATAATGGGTATAACTGTCAATCACCCACATGCTCGTACACATGGTCAAAAACTCCAGGGGGTACTTGCATTACTGACTACACGTGAAGTTTATTATTTTTAGGATTTGTACATTCTAATTGTTTTTCTTATGATTTTAGTTTAATGCAAAGCCCGGAGACCTGATCGAGATCTTCCGTGGGTTATACCAGCACTGGGCCCTCTACATCGGTGGAATGGAAGTTGTTCATTTTACTACTCCAGGTGAGTGAAAATGTTATGTTGTTTTTACAAGCATCTAAATGTAAAATAATAGAAAAGACAAAAACTTGATGAATGGCAACTCTTCCTTTCTGTCTGTCTCTTCCATAAAACACACACAGGTGGTGATATTGCCCTGGAGACCACAGGAAAGGTGAAGCGTGAGAAGATCTGGGAAGTGGTGGGCAATGATAGGTTCAAGGTCAACAACCTCCTAGATGACAAGTACCAGCCTCGTGAGAGTTACATCATCGTGAAGGAGGCATGTAGCATGGTGGGTCAGGAGCTGCGGTACTCTCTCACGACTAGAAACTGCGAGCACTTTGTCACAAACCTACGATATGGCAAGGCAGAGTCTCGACAGGTGGGTGTCTTGTGGCTTTTACACTTCTGTTTGCAGGACTGCTTTAAGGGACAGTTCAACCTAATTTTAAAAAATACATATTTTCCCTCTTACCTGTAGTGCTTTTTAACAGCTTGTTTTGGCGGATGTGACTCAGTGGTAGAGTGGTTACCTGCCAATCGGAAGGTTGGTGGTTCAATCCCTGTCCGGTCCCATGTCAAAGTGTCTGTGGGCAAGACACTGAAACCTGAGTTGTGTAAATGTGTGTGAGTGTTTATCTGATGCGCCGGTGGCCCTTGTACGGCAGCCTCGGCCACATTCTGTGAATGTTTCCTGTACTATGTAAAAGAGCTTTGAGTAGTCAGTAAGACTAGAAAAGCGCCATGTAAGAACAGTCCATTACATTTACATTGTGGTTGGAGACAGCAGCCATGGAGATTTTTGCCTTTAATCCATTGTCATGCCACAAGCAAGTGGCAATCGCATTTTGGTGCACAAAATTTAAATGAATTAAATTCACACTACCCGTCAACTGTATAATTATGCAGAATGGGGGGGGTGTAGTTTGTGGAAAGAAAATAGTTCCTATTTGAAACTGATAACAACCACGTAGGTGAGTGGCCAGGGCATGATTTCTGGAAAGAGACCTGAGTGTTTCATACGTAATTTTTGGCTTTTTGAGCACCACAACTAGTGCCATCTAGTTCCAATATATTGAAGTTTTCAAAGAAGGCAGAATTCTCTCTGGTCGTTATCTCCAAAACTGGGCACAACCTAGATTGATAAATAGCACTACAGGTAAGAGGAGAAAATGTTGTTTATTTAATTTTGGAGTGAGCTGTCCCTTTACCATGCAAATGCTGGTCCTTTCTAGGACAAATGGTAAAGTTTTGATATGACGGATATGACTGGAGAGAGCCTTAAGGAAACATTAAAGTGTAACAAAATGCAACCTAACATTTGTGTGAATGTACCCGAGTCAAACTTTTGTTCAAAAGGATAAAAGAAGCACCACTTTTAAACGCCCCCATTTTTCGGTCAAATGGTCTTTTGAATGGGAGGGCTAAGGGCTCTACTGTGATCACATCAAAATCCTAAAACTGTAAGAAGGCTCGTCACAACATGGAACTTTGCTCCAAGTATCACCAGGGGCTCTACACATGAACTCAGCAGTGAGAACATTGTGTACACAGAGGTTTACTAAAAAGAAGTTTTGACAACTCACTGTAGCTGTTGGTTTTCTGGTCGCCGTCCATCTCGCCAGTCAAAAATAGTCGAGGGAGGAGAGTAAAGATGGAAAGCTCCTAAAGTTCAGTTCCATATATATGCACAGATAATTGTGGTTTTGTCGGTAGTAAAACACAATATTGACCTTGTAGTTGAAAAAGCAGTGTCATATAATGTCCTATTTCTATTTCCTCCTATGGAGTCCGTTCATTTGCAATCGGAGATCACCTATTTTTTCCTGGGAGAATGTCTGATAGTGTAAACAACAAATGCTAACTGGAATTGCTCAAAACCTTTCTTTTTCCTAAACTCTGTGTACACCAACAATGTTCTCAATTTGAGTTTAAACTCTGTGTACAAACCAACAATGGGTTAAAAAAATTTTGAGGCAAAAAGTGCCCCTAGCACTCTCATTCAAAAGGCCATTTGACCATAAAATGGTAAATCTTAAAAGTGGCACTTCAGTCCTAATTATGCTTTTAAATTAAAGTTAGTCGTGGGTATATTCACAAAAAGACTCTTGGTTGCATTCTGGCAAGAGTGATGCTTTAAGGCTTCTTTGAACGAGATACAACTACAATTAGCAGAGTAGTTTGTTTGGAGATCATTTATATCCTGCATTGGAATGGCTACTACTAAATATTCATATAACTTGACCAAGTAGTTATATTCTCTGGAAACAATTCAGTGTGTGTGTGTGTGTGTGTGTGTATGTGTGTGTGTGTGTGTGTGTGTGTGTGTGTGTGTAGATACTGGAAGAGTTTATTATGATTGTCTCATTAATTGTAACAATACATAAATCTAGCCCAATCTATTTTAGTTGATTAGAAGCAGCTGTGGTGCCATATACATTTACATTGCCCATAATTCAAAACTCATGTGCAAGGTTCTAAAAGAGGGTGTTAAATCAAAACCGCGTAGTGCATCTGCCACATTTACTGTGTTGTAGCTATATGTAATTTTACAGAAAGTCTCAAAAGCCACACTGACTACAGCTAGATTTTGTCTTAGAAACATTAAGTTTTGTTATACAGTATGTGCATGTTTTACTATTTCTGGCCTTGTTTCTGGACATTTTTCATTTTTAAACAGTTAATAGGCAGGCCAGTTAGCTCAGGTGCTTTGATTGTGGGGCTATTAACCCCAAGGTCATAGGTTTGATCCCCATACTGGCCAGACATGTTCAATTAGCAGTGCGCATTTCACATTACCATGCAAAGTTAGAGATAGTTGAAAGGTTTTCTGCTCAGTAGGCACAAATATTAGGGACAATGTGGAACGTAGTTCCACTAAGTCACATGTAAGTGGTGTGTTTACTGTATTCAAGCTATTTCCTTCCACAAAAGCTAACTGGCCAGCAAAATTGGTTTATACGCTTGGACACCTGACAGTCAAACAAAATGCCTTGCTTCTTCTTAAGCCTAAAACATTATATGCGGATAGGCATTATGCAGCTTAAATACAGTGCCAATTGAAAGGATAAGGGTGTTAACATAGGTCCTGGTTCATGACATAATGAATGAGGCTCTGTTAGTGAGAAAGTCTGTGTCAAAATCTAGTTTTGAGACAGTCATTATTTTGTTCAGTATCATGTTTTTACCCTTTTTTGGTGGACTTCCATACATGTTGCATTTAAATTCTTTTTTTTCTATTATTTGGATTCTGTTTTGCACTTCCATCTTCCATTCATTTGATGTAGCACATTCATGCAATCAACCAAAAGCAATCTGTCTTTAAGAGGGTGATCACATTACACACTACTGTTTTAGCTAGGCTATGAATGTTGTTAGCCACATAGCTAGCTTCCAGTAGTGGTAGAGGTACTATCAACATGGTGCTATAATTAATTCAAATCTGGTTTGATAGGGAACTTTTTAATATGGCTTTAATCAGGGGGGAGTGGGCTAAAAACTCACATTCATTATTTTTCAACTTTAACTTGAAACTTTAACTAGTATAACCACAATTTAAATTATTAAATGTTTTACACATCCTTGACCTTCAGAATGCCACTTTTTTGTCTTTTGAAGGTTACCACAGTAGCTGAGATTGGAGGGACAGCTTTAGCTGTTGGGTTAGCTGTAGGTGCGGTTGCTCTACTCGCATCCTGGCTTAAAGATGACAACAAAGAAGAAAGGAGAGAAGAAAGGAGACAACCAAGGAGACATCCAAGGAGACAGCACAATTGGCTGCAATGAGACAACAAGATGAAAGGAAAGATCCTGCCACTGTTTGAGCCAATTAACCTGGCACGGATTATAATAATAATAAATTGAATTTGTATAGCGCTTTTCCCAAGCTCAAAGTTGCTTTACAGAGTAGAAACAGTAGATAAATATATAAAAAAACTAAGGATAGGCAGAACAGAACAGATGGGTCTTCAGTCCATTATTATTTAAACATAGTGAATAAATTGTTGTCTTTGTTGGTGTAACACACACACAACTCACACATATACTGTATACACACATACAAACACACACTTTGGTTAAGATTAGGAAAGCTTTTGTGGAGAAAAATGAAGTTCTAGGTAAATCCATGGCTGTTATGTTTGATATCAGTGCTTGTTGGGTAGGTTGACCCATGGTTTCTGTTTAATGTCTGAAATGTATAAAATGATTCATTTGGTGTATATGACAATTTGTAAGATTCCTAGTATTAAGTAATCTTATATAGTATTAATCTTGAACTTGATTACTGTATTGTTTGTTTAAACAATTATTTATTAAATCATATTGATTTGTATAAACATAAACAGATTTTCTTTAACTTTGGAAAACCTTTTTTATTTAACATGTCATGTTAAATAAAAAAGTTATAAAAAAATAACTTTTGAGTTTATACTGCTGAACTACACGCCAATATGCAAAACATGCTTTACAAGATGTCTATCTGATAGTGCTGTAGCTAAATTTAAGAATGTGATTCCATTAGCATTTAATTCATTACCAAATCACAAAGTAACGGAGGACTCCTATGCTAATTTCAGTCCCTCCCAAATCGATCATTTTGTTGATACTTGACTCAGTTGCCCCTCTAAAAAAGAAGATAATAAAACAAAGACGGTTAGCTCCATGGTATAACACTGAAACTCGCAAATTAAAGCAAATATCGCGGAAACTTGAGAAGATTTGGCGTTCCACTAAATTGGAAAATTCTCGTTTAATTTGGCAAGATAGTCTTCAAACTTATAGGAAGGCCCTCCGTAATGCCAGAACTGCGTACTACTCGTCATTAATAGAGGAAAATAGGAACAACCCCAGGTTTCTTTTCAGTACTGTAGCCAGGCTAGCGGAAGGTCACAGCTCTACTGAGCCAAGTATTCCCATAGCTCTTAGTAGTAACGACTTCATGAGATTCTTCAATGATAAAATTATAACTATTAGAAGCAAAATCCACCAAGACCTGCCTTTAACTGGCACTGACTTATCTCTAAACTCAGGAACCTTAGAAACAGTTGTAAAACCAGATATATGTTTAGACTGTTTTGCTTCACTTGATCTTTATCAATTTAATTCAATTATTTCTTCAGCTAAACCATCAACCTGCCTCTTAGACCCCATCCCGACTAGGCTACTTAAAGAAGTTTTACCCTTAGTCAACACTTCTCTACTAGATATAACTAATCTATCTTTATTAACAGGCTATGTACCACAGCACTTTAAAGTAGCTGTAATTAAACCTCTTCTGAAAAAGCCCAACCTTGATCCAGAAGTTCTAGCCAACTATAGACCTATATCCAATCTTCCATTTCTCTCTAAGATTCTTGAGAAAGCAGTCGCTAAACAGCTATGTGATTTTCTGCATAGCAACAGCTTATTTGAGGATTTTCAGTCAGGATTTAGAGTTCATCATAGCACAGAGACAGCACTTGTGAAAATTACTAATGACCTCCTGATTGCATCAGACAAAGGACTTATCTCTGTACTGGTGTTATTAGATCTTAGTGCTGCATTTGATACCATTGACCATCATATCTTATTACAGAGATTGGAACATTTCATTGGTATTAAAGGGACTGCTCTGAGCTGGTTTAAGTCTTATTTATCGGATCGATCTCAGTTTGTTAATGTTAACGATGAATCCTCTGTGCACGCCAAAGTTAGTTATGGAGTCCCACAAGGATCTGTTCTCGGTCCAATCCTGTTCACTTTATATATGCTTCCTTTAGGCAATATTATCAGGAAGCACTCCATACATTTTCATTGTTATGCAGATGATACTCAATTATCATATTATTATATCAAACCGGATGAAACTAATCAGTTAGCTAAACTTCAAATGTGCCTTCAGGATATTAAAACCTGGATGAGCTGTAATTTTCTAATGTTAAACTCAGATAAAACTGAAGTTATTGTTCTGGGGTCCAAGCACCTCCGTGACGCACTATCCAAAGAGATAGTTACTCTGGATGGCATCTCCCTGGCCTCCAGCACCACTGTGAGGAATCTTGGAGTTATCTTTGATCAGGACATGTCCTTTAATTTCCACATAAAGCAAATTTCAAGGATCTCCTTTTTTTCACCTACGTAATATTGCAAAAATCAGGAATATCCTGTCTAAAAATGATGCAGAAAAACTAGTCCATGCATTTGTTACTTCTAGGCTGGATTACTGCAATTCTTTATTATCAGGCTGCTCAAAAAGTCCATAAAGACTCTTCAGCTGATCCAGGATGCTGCAGCGCGTGTTCTGACAGGAACCAAGAAAAGAGATCACATCTCTCCTGTTTTAGCTTCTCTGCATTGGCTTCCTGTAAAATCCAGAATAGAGTTTAAAATCCTTCTTCTCACCTACAAAGCTCTTCATGGTCAGGCACCATCTTATCTTAAAGAGCTCATAGTACCTTACAACCCTACAAGAGCACTACGCTCCCAGAATGCAGGATTACTTGAGGTTCCTAGAGTCTCTAAAAGTAGAATAGGAGCCAGGGCGTTCAGCTATCAGGCTCCTCTCCTGTGGAACCAGGTTCCAGTCTGGGTTCGGGAGGCAGACACCGTCTCCACATTTAAGAGTAGGCTTAAGACTATCCTTTTTGATAAAGCTTATAGTTAGGGCATATATAGTAATATGCCCTACCTTAACCAGGGTTTGTATCTTATCCCCCTCTCTGACCTTCCTGACTCTAACCCCCATTTTCTCTCCCCCTACCCTAACCAGGGTTTGTATCCCATCCCCCACTTTGACCGTCTTGATCTTAACTCTATCTTTCTCTCCCCCTACCCTAACCCGGGTCTGTATCCTTCCCCTACTTTGACCTTCCTGCCTTAACCCTGACCCTCATGACCTTGGCCCTGGGTGTCTCTCCCCTACCCTAGCCAGGGGAGGGTTTGGGGAGAGTTGTGGCCTGGCCAGGCTCCTCTCTTTAACACTGTCTGTCCTGGTTATGCTGTAATAGTTTTAGACAGCTGGGACTTCCTGTGACACACCTAGTTCCTCTCTCCTCTATTTTTCTATCTTTCCAATTATGTGCATCCATGTCCCAGAAATGCTTGTTGCTAACCTAGCTCTGGGGAGTCATTCCCCGGAGTCCTCATGTTCTTTTCCCCCAGCATATTTCCTCGGATCAGGGAGGCTCCAAAATCAAGGTTGCAGCTGTCGCCATGGTCCCGCTACACGCTCTGCGATGCCATGTTCTTCCTGCTACACTACTACTACAAAGGACTACTAACAACTACTATTTTTTTGGGATTGTAATTGCCACTTTTCATTCTAACCCCAACCGGCCCGTCAGACACCGCCCAAGAGTCAGACTAAAACCGCCTACCAAGAGCCTGGGTCTGAATTGATACTATAAATCAAGGTTTCTGAAATGTTCTGTGTGTACTATTCATATTAGAGGATGGAAAAGGAAGTTTTTCCTCGCCACTGTCTAACATCCGTCTTCCTGTGTGCTGTGCACTGTTGCTTGCTCTGGAGGACACTGTTGGGTCCTTGTGAATTCTGGAGTGTGGTCTAGACCTACTCTATCTGTAAAGTGTCTTGAGATAACTCTTGTTGTGAATTGATACTATAAATCAATTGAAATTGAAATTGAAATGTTCTGTGTGTACTATTCATATGTACAAAAGTAGAATGAAGATATCCAGGGGCCTGTTGCACAAAACCAGGATAAGGGATTAAGCCGGGATATTCAAGTTATCCTGGATGAATTTAGCTTTGACTCGGTTGCACGAAGCCAGGTTGAATTAAACTCAGCCAAGTAACCATGGAGATTTATTCTTTACGACTAGCCTGGTCCAGAGCAGTATAACAGCCAGGCTAAGATTAATCCTGGAGTCTCATGTGTTAAATCAGCTGCCGCTCTGATCCCAAATAAACGTGTTTAAGTTATTCCGTTGTCTTCCGCATGTGTTCTGCTTTATTTTTAATAACATGCAATATTTGTCACTATTGTTGTCATGAGTTTGATTTAAACCCTACTATATCAGTTGGTTAGATGGTTAGAAATGGTTGCACTGGCACCCAGATGTGGAGTGGCATTTAGGAGAGGCAGGACTTTTCCTGGTGGGCCGGTAGTGTGTCGAGGCTGTCAGGCCGCTGCCGGCCGCTGCCTGGGTGAGGCCGCTGCCTGGTGCATCTGTCGGCAGACCTGTCCGTCGCGTCAGTGTCCACTCTCTCTGTAAAAGTAGAGATGAGCAGCGCGGTGTCTGTGGTTTGTGCAGCTTCAGGTTCATAAAGGACGCTCCGGACATTAAGTGGGACAATGCAGCGATATTCCCAGATGATAATAATGGCAGACTGGTCAGAGACCAATACATTCATGATTTCATTTTCTTGTTGCTTGTCCTTCTCTAATAAAGGACAGTTTGTGTTACTCCTTAATATGTAGGCCTAATGTTTTTTATTATAGCTTACATTGGTTTTATAACCTTCTCAATTAGTCTCACATCCCTGGACCAATCACGTGGCCTATATACGTATATAGTGTAGTTTACTTTCATCACAACAGGAACACCACAATGCTTCTTAATCTTTTTATTTTGGTGCTGTCACTTGTCAGAAGAATAAAAAAACATGAGTATAGTTTTACATATATGCTTACAGCATGTATTGAAGTCACTTCTATTTCTAGTTTTTGTCCCTTTCTGATTGTTCTGTATGAACAGTACAAAGATATTTAGAATTAGAAAGGTCATAGAGATGTGTGCATATGGTTGCACACATCTCTAAAACATGTTCACGCGTTGTAAATAAGGGTTTAAAATTAAGCCTAGATTCCTTAGGGTCCATTTCCCGAGGAACATTAATTCGCTCTTCTCACTTTTAAGGCAAAGTAGGCTAAATAATAATACATTTTATTTATATTGTGCTTTACATGGTAGGCTACTCAAAGACATTACAAAGACTTTACAGTAAAACCAGCACATTAATCACATAAAAACAGAAACATGAAACTAGCATATTTAAATCAACTAAAACACAGTGTAGCCTGCAACTTTGTAAAAAAAAACGTGGAGTGACTAGTAGGCTAAGTAGATATTTTTACATCTTTACATTCAGTCGGTCCGCTATAGTCTGTTGGGCTTTTTCTCTCCGTTTGATAACAGCCGTATTTCCTTTTCTGAATATTATATTCTTCCCCTCCTCGTTACTTTCCATTAGAAGCTGCTGCTCATTGGGTGAAACATATGCTGCATGCGTCTTCTCCATCTCTGCATCAGTAAATCTGTGATGGATACCGTGGTCTATTTAAGAAAGCCGTGAACATGCACTTATCCCAGCAATCTACACCTGGCTGGACATAGCTTCACCTGTTCATCCTGGCTATCTACACCTGGCTGGACATAGCTTCACCTGTTCATCCTGGCTATCTACACCTGGCTGGACATAGCTCCACCTGTTCATCCTGGCTGGACAAACCTGTTCATCCTGGCTATCTACACCTGGCTGGACATAGCTACACCTGTTCATCCTGGCTATCTACACCTGGCTGGACATAGCTTCACCTGTTCATCCTGGCTCGGCAAACGTGCAACCGATTAAGCCGTGATGAGCGGATCACACTAAGTCAAGCTGCGCTTTTCCATTAATCCTGGATATCTTTATTCTGCTTTTGTGCAACAAGCCCCTGGATGAGAAGGTGAAGCTTTGTCCAGCCAGGTGTAGATAGCTGGGATGAGACGGTGAAGTTGTGCCCGCCAGGTGTATATACCTGGGATGGTATCCTTCACAGATTTACTGATGCAGAGATGGAGAAGACGCATGCGCCATATGTTTCACCCAATGAGCAGCAGCTTCTAATGGAAAGTAACGAGGAGGTGGAGCATATAATATGCAAAAAACAAAATATGGCAACTGTTGTTAAACGAAGAGAAAAAGCCTGGCAGACAATAGCGGACCGACTGAATGTGTAAGGCTTTAGAAATATGTACTTACTAGCCACTCCACATTTTTACAAAGTTGTACACTCTGTTTTAATATGCTTGTTTTATGTGTTATGTGTTTCATTGCTGTATCTCTTCATGTGCTAAATGTGCTGGATTTACTGTAAAGTGTATTTGAGTAGACTACCATGTAAAACACTGGATAAATAAAATGTACTATTTAGCGTACTTTGCCTTAAAAGTGAGCAGAGGGAATTAAAGTTCCTGAGGAAATCACTCCAATTCATGCAAATTCAACCAACCGCCGTGACTCTGGTGCGACCCACGATTAGACCAATCGCAGCAACTTTTGTCAAATTTGACATTTGTCAAGACATGTATGTCATGGTTGTATATAAGCAATGGTTAAATGTCCTTTTTTGCCAAGGGTAAACCAGAACAGAAGGCGTTAACAAATTGTTGGAGGTGTTCCTTTTTTCCCAATCATTTTGGGGGGGTAATAGAAAAATGTATTACTGGCAAAGGGAGGGTCAAGTCTTGTTTGACTGAAGACCCCAAAACTCCTCCAGTAGCCCCAACAGTCCCTAACAATGTAGAGATCAACAAGCCACTGACAAATATGTTCAAATTTGATTAATTCAATAAATTATTTTATTTTTTGTCCTAAATCCACCAGCCAGTTTCATATTCTACCAACATTTGCAGCATCCTAGGATGACTCAGCCTAGAGTCTTTTTATTCTCCTCAAAACAAGTGTCCTTTTTATTTTTAAAGAACTGCAGTATACAAAAAAAAAACCCGTTTTTGGCAACTTTCTCTGTCTCCCCTAACTTCATTGCAACAAACAATCTCCAGCCTCCAGACTTCCCCCCAGCTGAGGAAATGGCCCTTGTCTTAATTCAAGGAAGGCCTGTGATGGAAGGGATTCAGGGTGGGACAGCTACGGACTCTGTTCCACCTGCAGACACTGCCCTCTTCATACTGCTCTGGAGCAGTATAAAGTACTGCAAAGAATACATATCCATGGGTGCCCAGATGGCTCAATAGGTGGAACAGGCGACCATGAGTGGAAGCCCGGGTTTCGACTCTGACCTGCGTTCCTTTGCTGCATGTCATTCCCCCTCTCTCTCCCCTTTCATGTCTCCATCTGTCCTGTCAGAAATAAAGGCTGAAAAATGCCCCAAAAAAATAAGAATACATCTTCATGGCTCCTTGGCTGTGTTTAATTAAACTTGCTTTTGTGCAACCAAGTCAAGGCTTAAACCCTTATCCTGGTTTTGTGCAACTGCCCCTGCCCATTTTCTATATTAATCACCAACATTACACACAGACAGTCGGTTGTTTTAGTCCCAAAGACTCAGAATCTCAACAAATATTCTATGTAATTAATATCCCTGTTTTCTTGGCAACAATCCTAATGGACCGAGAGCACTGAGAAAAGTAGAGGGCATAACAGAAGGCAGACGGACAGAGGAACTGGAAAACACTGCGTAATGTTTTCTTACGGCCTAGTTAGGAGCTTAAAGGGTGTTTATCCCCCGTGGTCTCTGTGCCAGCATTGTTCTGCATCACAATCTACCACTGTTCACATGTGGACCCCCCTTTACAGCCAGGGCAGGTGGGGAAGCGCCGATTCTCATAAGACCGTATGTCATCTCCATGCTGTGTGTGTGTGCTTCCTCTCATTCCTCAATTATTGTGAGGATCAGTTAAACTTTGAGACCTTGACAGTGACATTTGGTAAACATTGGGGCATATTTTGGAAGTTGGGGCAGTTAAAGAAGTTAAAAGACTAGATCTTGGAGTTAGGCATGAAGCTGTGAAGTTTAACGTTGAGGACAAGGGAACATATGAAGTCAACTAGTGTCCCTAAGTATCAAAGTATGAAAATAGTGTGTGCATTGGCAGCTGATTTATTTGTGTGCATTTGTGTGTGTGTGTGTGTGTGTGTGTGTGTGTGTGTGTGTGTGTGTGTGTGTGTGCGCTCGTGCGTGCAAGCAAGTGTGTTTATTTGCAATTTGTATGTGTGTGTGTGTGTGTGTGTGTGTTTGTGTGTGTGTGTGTGTGTGTGTGTGTGTGTGTGTGTGTGTGTGTGTGTGTGTGTGTGGAATGGCAGTTGAGTAGGGATCACTGCTGAGTGCTGTCATATGTCACATTTCAAAACTCAAATCTAGAAACTATAAATTGAGCATGTGGCATGGTTTTAATAATTCTGTTTTGTGTTCAACATGCTTGTACACATGAAAACATGTATTTAGAGTACACAACTAATCAAAGCCAATCACCACATTTAGTTTTTTTTTCATTGTTATCTATTTCATGTATGGATGTTAAAATCCTTTATGAACAGTTATTAGCAGTATTGTTTTGGCGGAAAATCACCTTTAAATCCTTAGCACAAAAACAAAGTTTGATAAAACATTTTGCAGTGTAAAGAACAGGCCTTGGAGCCCATGGCCACTCCAGTAAACCTGCTAGCAGGTGGTCTCGCTTGGTCCCCAGAATGAGCACAGCACCCCACATTGTTCATGAGGTCATCGCCTAAGAGCTCCATAAAATCCAGAGTGGGCTGCAGAGGCTCGGGTCGTGGGACCGGCTCCAGAAATAATAAAAAAACTCATACTCGCCACGTTTCGGGAGTCGGAGAAGATGACTTATCATGGCTGATCATCCTCCCTAAGTTCCACCGGGCGTGCGTACGCTAAGTTCCGGGCGTGTGGCGTGCCCTGTGAGTAATCACGGCCATTCAAGTCAATGTTTTGATTACTCCACCAACTGTGACGTGGCATGTTCCAGAAGCGCGGCTCTCCACTAAATATACACGGCAGGTCTATTTTCATGCGAGCCACGAGCCGTTCAGACAGCCAATCAATATACCAAAACACCCCCCCAAATATTGTTTATGTCTCCTTTACAACACCACAAACAACAAAAGATTCATCTTGGGGGTTGAAAAACATAATAAGACATAGCAGTCCCTTTTTATATGACAACACCAGAAAAGACAAGGCATGGCGTTTACCTGCATGGGTGCTTGGAGTGGAAGGTAGATACTAACTTAATAGACACGATTGTTTTGTAAAGTACAAAGTAGAGACAATATAATGTGCTGAGACACTCCCGGTGTGGTATGGCACATGGCTGAGGACGGAACAAAACGGGAACCCAGCACAGACGGCGCCAGTGGAGAATCAGAGTCAGGCTCAGAAACAATCTCCATGTGTAACAAATGTGCAGCAATGCCATTGGTGGCCCTCAAACGTGAACTTTGATTGACATTTGCATTTAGTTTTTAACCACTCAGTTCTTCCGTTTTCATCACCATCAACACAGCTTATTCCTGTCATATCAGCTGCATTTGGGAATATGGCAAGAATCTGAATTCAGCCCGTTGCCAAATATAATTTGTGCCACCATCACAGTCAGTAATGGTGGGCATTATGGCACCAAGTACAGGCAAGTGTCCCATTTTAAAGGAATAAAGTACTGGAGAAAAATAAATATACAGTTCCAAATCAGATCCAGTCTATATGACCACTTTTTTAAAGGTAAAACCAAGGTGATAAATTCACTCATTTAGTTAAGATTGTGGTGTTCCATTTTAATTTTTAAAATTTTTTTGAACTGCATTTCCAATTTCCATTAATCCTGGATATCTTTATTCTGCTTTTGTGCAACAAGCCCCTGGATGAGAAGGTGAAGCTTTGTCCAGCCAGGTGTAGATAGCTGGGAAGAGACGGTGAAGTTGTGCCCGCCAGGTGTATATACCCGGGATGGTATCCATCACAGATTTACTGATGCAGAGATGGAGAAGACGCATGCGCCATATGTTTCACCCAATGAGCAGCAGCTTCTAATGGAAAGTAACGAGGAGGTGGAGCATATAATATGCAAAAAACAAAATATGGCAACTGTTGTCAAACGGAGAGAAAAAGCCTGGCAGACAATAGCGGACCGACTGAATGTGTAAGGCTTTAGATCATAGCCACTCCACATTTTTACAAAGTTGTACACTTGTTTTATGTGTTATGTGTTTCATTGCTGTATCTCTTCATGTGCTAAATGTGCTGGAACAAAGTTGTACACTCTGTTTTAATATGCTTGTTTTATGTGTTATGTGTTTCATTGCTGTATCTCTTTGTGCATGTCTTTGTGCCGCATTTTGGAAAAACTGCATTCCTCCCAAAGGTCAACTGTAACAGCTTCTTTTTTGGGAAATGACAAACTTGGTTTTTCCACGCTACACACAAATAAGGGGCTGCTCTACTATAGTCCAGAGAGTGAAGGTTGGATCATGCAGCTTTTTCACCCACACAGATCATTCAGTGATTGCAGTGATCATGGATTAGATGAACAACACCTTTAATGAAACAGGGAGAATGATTGTTAGTTTAAGTGTAATTATTACTTTCGATTTCTTCAAGGCCTGTAAGGTTAGTCCAATCCAGTAAGGCCTTTGTGATTTGCTTGCAGTTTCTTTTCTATATATACTGTATATTTATTGATATACCTGTGTTGTTGTTGTTAAGACAGGTATTCGAGGGCAATACATTGTAAAAACACAACATTTCTGACAAGAGAGAGGGAATCACATCATAGACAAGCAGGTGGCAGAATTTTTACATCTGTTAGCTACTTGTGGGTAGAAGAGGGAATAGAAACTTGGAAAGTATCCCAGTAGACATGAATTTGGTGAATATCGTCCTAAAAAGCTGCCCGCTAACACCGGGAATCTCCAGAGGTGTCAAGTAACAAAGTACAAACAATTTGTTGCCTTATTTCAGTAGAAATGTTGGATATTTATACTTTACTGTACTAATTATTTTACAGCAGACTTTTTACTTCTACTCCTTACGTTGTCACAGAAATATGTGTACTTTCTACTCTTTACATTTTAAAAATAGCCTCATTACTCCTATTTCAGTTCGGCTTGCTTGTCATTGTTCAAAAAAACAAAACAAAATAAAAATGAATGAATAGAGTGAATCCGTTGCCCTCACAGATTCCAAGCGTGGATGTACATTTACATTCCAATAAAGGCTATCGATAACATGCCTCTGAAGTTTGACTTTTTGCACCATTACAATACTTAGTCTTCATATCTTCTGCTCCATGAAACAGTTAATGATCAGTAGTACACATATATGGTTTTTTAATGTATTTGCATTGTACTAAAATGTGATCATTTTCAACAGGCATGAATGCAGCTGGAACTGGTGCATCCCAAATGTTTCAACATTAACATTTTAATATAACATTATATTCATTATGGCCTTTAGAAAAATGTGTTTTTGGGGAGGGAGGGAGGGAGGGAGGGAGGGAGGGAGGTAGTGCACTACAAGCCCCTGTGGCGCGGCCTAAGCTTTTGTCCTTCATGGCATTTCTTCCCCTTACATTACGTTTACTTTTATATTTTAAATTGTTTCAAAGATGCTTTAAAAGGGAACTATGCAGTTCAATTTACCTTAACTAAACAGATTCATTGGAATGGTTATATGGCTTTTTTTAGTTGAATGGTGGTCGTCTTGCTCCCCCCTAGTGTCTGTCAGCAGGAAAACCACTTTGGGCAACTTTGGACCAGCGAGCGGCAGGCCGACGCGTCAGGGAGTATCATGTGATATCAGGTCTCGCGATGTAACAATTTGCTTCACGGCACTGCACACCTACGCCCATTCAGGAACCGGCTAACAAGGTAGCGATGGAGTTTTTCACACTATCGTCATGGCTGAGCATTGTCGGAGGAACAGAGAAAGAGCAAACGCCCAGACTGACCAAGCAAGGCGTCAGACATGTAAACATATCTATTCCGAAGTTGGGGGGGGGCTCTATAGAGAAACCTGCCAGCAAAAAGCGAAGAAATGGCCAAAGCTGCATAGCGCCTCTTTAACATCGATCGATCTCTGGACAACACAATAGTTAATGCATTGCTGTTAAGAAACAAGTGTTGCTATTGTGAGTTTAAAATAAAATACAAATAAACTGCATGAAAGGCAGGCGTGGAAGCCAAAAACTAACTGCATTTGGAGTTTGGGACACTTCAGGATATATGGCTTCCCCCTCCATGGCCTGTCACTGCTACTTTCTCACATTCAAGTTAAAGGCAGACGGACGAGGGGAGGTAGAGCAGGCCATGGCCAGGAGTGCTGTTAACCCCCCCACCACCCCCCCACCCAAATGTCTTCCATTTGGTACAAAGATGTCATTGAGCCTTGTCTTTGCACCTGCTCAAGACAGAGGCAGCGGCTCTTCCTGTGTGTCTGGAGAGACGAGGACAACAGTCCGCCACCTCCCTGCTGCAAAACAAGCCCAACTGGTTAATTAATTTTTTTTTTCAGAAGCAGATCTGCCGGCGTGCCAGATAAGTCAACAAATGAGGGCCAGTGAAACTTTGTTCATCGTGTGAGGGGCTTTCTGTGAGAGAGGAGGAAAGGGCTGGTGGGAGGTGGGATGGGGAGGTGGATTTGGGACCACATAAAGAGGACAGCCAAGAGGACGTGGTTTGGAAATGGCGGGTTGGACCACCCTAAATGTAAGATTCTCTGGACACCAATGCCTGCTCAGGTGGCAGCATGTTGAAGCAGCCACCGCACTACCTCCATCCCCCCCCCCTCCTACCGGGCACACAATGAGGACACTGTTTCGAGACGAGGGTTCAGCCTCCGAGGCCACTGACAGAGATATTAGAATAACAATGGGCTGGGTTAATGATGTTTGTGCCATTAAAGGCACAAAGTCCTCACTGAAAAGCCATTAGGCCCCGAAGTTAAAGAGAATGAATGGAGTGTATTTTTTTACACTGATTACTTGCAGTGAATTCTAAACAGAACATTAATCAACACACAAAACACCAGTGGCTCAATGTCCCATTTTTATTGCAGGTTCTTCAAATTTCTTCATGCTGCTTTACTGTTACTTCTTTTTAGTATATTAGATAGAGGCATGCAGAATTAGAAGCAATTCATTTCAGGCTTTTTCACCCGACTTCTTCACTCTGATCTACCCATCATGTCGAGGCAGCAGGCAGAGCCAACTTGGAGCTGGCAGATGGGGGCAAAAAAGCCAAAGAGAAAAAGAAAAGGAGAAAAAAGAGAAGAAGTCTTTGAAGAAGACTGAGCGTGCAAAGCTGTATTTTAAAGTTGGATGGCACATCAGAGGCACAAGCAGCTACAGTTGTGCCTTTTTTAAGGGATATATACGCTCGTACTGCAGCATCCAACAAGAGCATTCTCTTTATAGGCAAGACCAAACACTCACCGCCATGCTCCGAGGTCTAATTATCCTCTGGATCACACACTCACACAGAGAGCTGGTATCAGTGGAGCAGAGACAAGCAGAGCATGCCTATATCTGAAAGTAAATAAATGCGACAAGATTTCCGCTATAGTTATTTACATTCACATTATAGGCTGACAGTATAATTTAGTGTGACTTAGTACAACACTTAAATAAGTTGTATTTCCTTTGCGTCCTGTGTCCTTGAAGCTCATGTTTAATAGAGATGTGATGGAAAAAGATAAAAAGAAAAGCTGGGCCACAAGAAGAGCTGAAAGAATCATCAAAAGTTCAATTCATTTTTATTTATAGTATGAAATCATAACAAGAGTTATCTCAAGACATTTTACAGATAGAGTAGGTCTAGACCACACTCGTTCCTTTTAGGAAGAAACCTCGGACAGACCCAGGCTCTTGGTAGGCGGTGTCTGACGGGGCTGGTCGGGGGTGTGATGCACAGTGGCAATAATGGAACTATAACTAGAAATAGTAGTTGTAGTAGTTCATGGCGTAGCAGGGCACTGCAGGATGTAGCAGAACATAGCAGGGCTCTGCAGGGCATAGACTGCGGTACATAACCTGTTAATAAAGACATATTGATCATATCTGGTAATGAAGTGGTAACCGCGGGTAACGCTTCTTTAAGTAGCCTTGTTGGAATGGGGTCTAAGAGACAGGTAGATGGCTTAGCTGAAGATACCTTTAACATTAATTGTTGGAGGTCTATAGGATAAATGCAGTCTAAGTACTGTATATGTCAGGTTTTGTCGGGTTTTTTTTTCTAGTGCTACTGCGTATAAAGGTGAACCGTGTAGGGGAAAAGGTGATGAATTTTATCTCTAATTGTTATAATTTTATCATTAAAGAAGCTCATGAAGTCATGAAGATAGATGGCTCAATAGAGCTGGGACTATCAGTCAACCTGGCTACAGTTCTGAACAGAAACCTTGGGTTGTTATTTTCTTCTATTAGTGATGAGTAATAGTCTGAACTGGCATTTCTCAGGGCCCTCCTGTATGCTTTCAGACTGTCTTGCCAATCTTAATGAGATTCTTCCAGTTTGGGGGAACGCCTTTTACTTTCAAGCTTTTTTTGAGGTTTGTTTTAATTTACAGGTTGTACCAAGGTGCTAGTTTCCTTTTCTTCATCATCTTCCCTTTGGGAGGAGCAACAGAGTCTAAAGTCGTCCATAGCAAGGTCGTAGCAACGTCTGCAAGATTATCAATTTGGGAGGGACTTAAGTTAAAGCTTAACTCTCGCCAAATTGCAACATAGGGTCATTTTGTGAATGTACCCAAGTCAAAGACTTTGTGTAAAAGCATAACTAGGACGGAAGCATCCCTTTTTTTTAAGTCAAATGGACTTTTGAATGGGAGAGCTAGGTGATCTACTATGATAGCATCAAAATCACTATTTTTAAAACACTAGAAACACTGAAACTTTGCTCCAAGTATCACCAGGGGCTCTACACATGAACTCAGCATTGAGAACATTGTTTGTGTTCACAGAATTTATTAAAAAGAGTTTTTGAACGACAAAAATGACATTAGCTGCTGATTTTTCCGGTCGCTGCAATCTCGCCAGTCAAAAAGAGTTTGTGAACACAAACAATGTTCTCAAAGCAAAGTTTCAGTGTTTTCCATTTTTGTAGTATTTTAAAACTAATGATTTTGATGCAATTATAGAATTGCCCCTAGCACTCCCATTCAAAAGGCCATTTGATCAGAAATTAAAATACGGTAAATCTTAAAAGTCCTAATTATGCTTTTAAACAAAAGTTTGATTCGGGTACATTCATAAAAAGACCCTAGGTTGCATTTTGGCAAGAGTTACACTTTAACATAAGAGTCCTCTGTTATATTAAGGCATGGCATTGAATTAAATGCTGTTAGAATATCTTCCTTAAAATGTAGATATAGCACTGTCCAATATCATCCAGTGTAGAAGCTTTTATCTAATTTCGTACAGTTGGGTAGTAAGAGTTGGAAAGTTATTAAAGAATGGTCTGATAATAAAGGATTCAGCAGAAATACCATTAAATCTTCAATTTTGATGCCATATGTCAGCAAAAGGACGAGGGTTCAGCTCTGACTTAAACCAGTTGATTCTAGTTAACATTAAGTTGTTCTTAAAATCATGAATATATGCTGTGAAACGGTATGACGTCAGATTGATGTCATATGTTGTGAGCTCGATAGAATATGCTAATGAGAAACGCACAGATATGAAGTGCCATGTGCACAATATGTTAGCTTTTTTTTTTAACTACCCAATTGTAATTCCCCAAAATAACAATAATAATAATTGAGTCCACACAACGCTCTTTGGCAAGTACAAATCTCTACTTTAATTTTGGCGTCTTATTCAATTATATAGCAAGTTTTTTCGAAATAGTTTGAGTAAAAGTTGACATATTCCAGCCTGTGATTATCCATCAACATCCATTCCTTTCATTTTAGTCTCAATAATTCCTAATTTCTGCTTTTCTAACTCAAACATTAGGTATAAGTTTCTATAAATGAGGTTTATTGACCATAAATTCCAAAATATTGTGAAACTAAAGTCAATAAGTTAGTGATTGGTAGTGTTGAAAATGTCAAAAAAATGACAAACATTGAAAAAAAGCGGCAAAAGTGTTGAAAAATTGACAAAAACGTAAGAAAAAGATACAAATGTTGTTAAAAAGCGTCAACACAACAACACAAAGGTCAAGGAACATTTCAAAAGCATCGCACATATCTTAACAACACAACGGACTAGAGAAACTTTGACATTCCTTTCTTCACGGTGCTAGCTTGTGCTCCAACGTTCTTCTTTGGAAGGAACAACAATCACGGGAGGCTGCAAGAAAGTCTGCGTGGGTGTGATCACGGTGTAAGTGACCAATCATAAGAGGGTCTCGGTTTCGGCCCCTAAATTGTCAAAAGTCAGGACCGTTAATGAGAGCAGGAAATCCTCTTGGAAAGCATAGGGTCCTGTGAGAGAGTGAATGCCCTCCAGCGCTTGCCAAGCAGTCATGCAAGGGCGCACAGTGGCTGCTCTGTGTGCCTGATTCTCACTCAGCTGCCTGTATCTCAGCGTAAATCCTTTCAGGAAGACCTCACTCTTAACTAATGCTCTACCTAACTCAAATCAGCTGTTGGAGGCGTTCACCTTCCTGCTAAACCAATCAGAATCATACACAATGACAAGGGCCAGTCACAACCCTGCTTTAAATAATCTGTTTCTCCCTTTGCTATCAGCTGTTGTTTCAGGCAAAGAGTGGAACAATCCACCCCCCCCTTCCACCTCCAGTCCTCTACTCCAGCTGACCGGTCCGAAGCCTCCTTCGGTCTGGTCTTCGGGCTCCTTCGTCGCCGCCACCGGTGTCTAGACTCCATCGGGGGGTCTGATGGTTCTCTACCCCGATATATAGATATAAGAAATATTCGTATAGCGATGGAGTCTAATAGCCAAAGACTTTGTACATTTTATTGAGCTGTACAATAAATCTTATATATCTCAATCTAAATATAATTTGCTCGCCGGTATGTTTTATCACGCTCGCGGCATTACATAAATCTGACGCCATGAAGCTGGTTCAACACTTCAGTCTAAAACAGACTCAGAGCAAAACAGCAATAAAGTAAAATCAAACTCCTTGGTGGGCAGCAGTATAAGCAACCAGTAGTGAGCAGCATAGGGGTCAAACCGCCAAATATTCTCATTCAGTTATTTATGTTTGAATCCTCATGTCTCTCACATTACATTGAATTCATATTTTAAGTAAACAAGACAATTTTAGGAGAATCGAGACAGTAGATGTAACAAACAGCCAGGTAGGGAGAAACAAGAGCCGGGTGGTGGAAGGGCTTTGTTATGGAATGCATGCAAAAAGAGAAATTAGGGTGCCTGTTTATGAAAATGATAAAGTATGACATGTGCTCAACCCTCTATCTAAACACTGACGGCTCCCTCCCACACAGGCTTAAAGAGGTGACTGGGGAAAGAGGAGCTGAGGAAATGCCTGTGGCAGAGCCTCTTATTTTTCCATGGCTGCGTTATAAACATATAGAGCAATAACATCTCCTGTATGCACCCCCTCTGTCCGCAGAACTGTGGCTGGCCTCTCAAAAGCAGCACTATGTTATTATGCTATGAATGCCTTCTGTGTGTGTGTGTGTGTGTGTGTGTGTGTGTGTGTGTGTGTGTGTAATACATGTTCTTCTGTGCTCCTGCTCTGCTTACACGTATGTCTGTCTGAGCATGCGTGGGTTTGCTCCGAAGAGGAATGCAACATATAATGAGTGCAAATGTTTATTTCCTAAGGCTTCCTGTGTAAATGATCCCATTCGGCCAAACACAGGTAGATTCACAGAGCCGGACACGTGGGCGTAAATATGACACAGAAATAGACTGGAGGTAAATGGTGGAGATTGTGCATCAGCTGAATGGGCCAGACTGTCTCAGAAACAGGAATAAATAGGTCTCTGCGTCCACAAACTTGCAGCTTTGCCTCCCCCCCTAACCAGTAGCAGTAAAGCCCAACAAGTTGAACTGTTTATGTGCATCAGGACTTTATTGATTGTATACAGTATGACCTTTTAGAGAAGAAGAAATCACTACCAACACGCTCATCATTCAGTCTTTATATAATATTAAGCTGCTAATGTTTCTGTTTGGTTTCCCCCCCATCATTGAAAAAATATGATATTTTTAAACGTTATAATATTAGACTATATAAGACTATATTTTGACTTGTTTTTCTGTGCAGACGATACCAATATGACCACAGTAACGTAAAGAAGAAGATGTTGCTGAAAGACTACCACGCCCCCAAGAAGAGTGTTTAACCTTTCCACTGGAAAACACTACTGTGCATATTCAGGGGGCTGCAAATGACAAAGTAAACCCTGAAGCTCACCAGGCAAGCAACTCCATTGAATGGAATAGGTGCCATTTTTGAATCCCATATCCAGTTAAAATAATACATGCATGTAAGTCCAAAAGTCTTCACCCTGGCCTGAGTTTTTCAAAAGCTCCATTTACAGTGACCTAAAATGTTGTTTGTGTGCAGACCAAAGGCCAAAATGCATAGAAAAAGCCAAGTTTTTAAAAAGTACCCATGTATGTGTGGGCTAGGTCTAAGATCCCAGAAAGACCAGTGTTAATTGACGGTTGGTGGGAGAATAGAAATGCCCTCTGGAAATGTCAAATCCCCCAAAATCAAAAGCTTTTTCAAGCCTAACCATCCTCCCAAACAAATTTTGTCCACCGTGCATCTTCCAGCAGCTGAATCAGGTGCTTCTTAGCCCAAGGACAGGAAAAGGGAGAAAAAAGGACTGGAGCACCCTCATTTATTTAGCTGCAGAATAAGGACGTCACACTTACTTTGGTTCTGAGAGGGTCATTTTAAGCCATTTTAAGCCTAAAACTTATTTGTCAGAGCAGGAAATACCTACACACACCACTACACCTGTCAGTACTCTGTCGGCATGGCTCATTTCATTCCTCCGTATGGTGATGAAATCACAGGCCGAGCAGCAGCAAGAAAGACTCGTTTTGGCCCCAAGACGTCTCTTCATATTACTCACCTGAAAAACTCTTACTCTTACTCATCGCCTCAGACAAAGAGATGAAACACGAAGCAAAAAGGCTGAAATAATCTGAAATACTACTTTTGTTGCATATGATGATCCTTCTGGCTGGAAATCCCCTTTAAAAAGCCCATGACAAACATAACAGTTGTCTGCATGAGACCTTTGAGTCAGGGACTGTGTATTGTGTTTTTTTTCTCTCCTGTTTTAACATTTCAAGGCTCCTGCCAGTGTATAATTATATACTGCTTCTTATTTTACCATTTGTTTGGGATTTTTTCAGTAGTTTTTACCAAACTAAAATACTTTGAGTTGTTCCATCCTTCCTGCTTTGGTCTGGACATCCCATGTCGCCACACTTGACATCTGTCGCTATTTATTTGTGGAACTATACAGTTTTTTGGAAAGTCTGTCAACATCAGGAATTTTTTCCTCTATCATCTTTACGTCCTGACAGACATACGTGTCTGGTATTATCCTTTTCCTGTTTTTATCTTTTTTTGTCTGTAATTACATTTTCCCATATCAATACCATAGGAATATTACCTCTCTTAAATTGTTTATAATGTGTTCTTGTCTTATAGTGTGCTCTTTATGCATCTTTAGAAATATCTTTTACAGGACAATAAAACACATGTGATTTATGCTTGCATGATTTCTCAATAATCCAGCCTCAAACAATGTGTACGCTCCACTCATCTTTTGAGTATTTCTTTACAAATTGGCCAGTGAAAAGATAAGATAAGATAAAACTTTGTCTGTTTACACAGAAAATGTTCTCGCATTGTCTGCTCCAACAGTCAACAGGTAACATTAAAAAACACACAAAAACAAGCATCTGTATGTCTGACACACTTTCTGTTGCACGCACACATGCACACACACACACACACAGTAATAAGTAAAGGAATTAAATGGAAGATTGTCTCCGTGCAGTTTGAACAGGCCTGATTTTGCCTCTGTGTTGTGATGAAGCGTCTTCTTTTTCACATCCTGCCTCCTCTTCAGCATCCTATGAGGTTTTAAGAATGTGAGTTGTCTTTTTATCCGATCTCATGTAACACATCCACAAAAAGCGAGACGAAAATAGCTTTTCAATAAAGGTGGCAGAGAACTTTGTACCTGTCAAAAACACTGGGAGCAAGTATTTGTATTTCTTTGTATTTCATGCCAGATGTAAAACTGTATTATTGTCTTCTTCCCATCCATTTGGGTTCTTTAACTCAGACACCAAAAGTCACGATTCACAAACTCAGGCGGCTGTGTCTTCACACAACTTTCTTCATCAAAAGAATCTGCTGACAGGCGCTTCAGAGCCGGAGAGTATTTCCTTTTCCACAGGTTCCCACACATACATTAGAGTTTTGTGAAACCGTTTTGGCGACGCACGATGAGCCCCGTGGATTATTGTCATGGCCAACCCCGATATTATAGAATTACAGTCAGACAGAGCGACTCCTGGTGCTGCGCGGACAATTACTCTGCGGCCTGGATCTCAGTGGAAAAGCTGCATTAGAGACAAAACCTCAGTCTATCAGATGCTGAAAAACAGGGAAGTGTTGGCAGATAATGTGTCAATACAAACCAAAGTAATCACAGCGGGGCTCAGAGGGGGTCTGACTCCGCTTTATTAGAAAGTTCCTCTCCAAGAAGAAATGCAACACCGGTGGGTTTTTACAAAATGCACACTGCTCTGTCCAAAGAAACATTTAGACTAAGCCTACTGTTTGCCTTTGTTTAAACACCATAAAGCGAGTTACTTGCACCCTTACACGTCTTACCCAGGAGTCAGTGGGTTAATCAGAAGGCATACTTCAACTTCTTCAAAGACTTCCTGGATCTCCAGGAGTTGTCTGAGTAAAACCACACTTTCGTATTAGATTTCCAAAGCAAAAGCATCTAAGAGTTTGATCGCTCTTTGGCTCCTTCATCCAAAGCCATTTTACAGCAGTGTCGAGCTCTCTCCAGTGGAAGCCTCATGGGCTGTCACTTCAGACCACGCTGAGCAGTGAGCTGCCTCCATCTTGTGGTG
This sequence comes from Etheostoma perlongum, assembly GCA_026937815.1. NCBI lineage: Eukaryota > Metazoa > Chordata > Actinopteri > Perciformes > Percidae > Etheostoma > Etheostoma perlongum. The sequence continues at coordinate 24,370,827 of CM049390.1, forward strand.
AATGTGATATCCTACATAAAACCCTGGATATTTTGAGAATAGCCGGCACGCTGGGATTTGTTACGGAAAAAAGGCAGCTCAAGGTGGCAGTGTGCCTCCACAGGTGTTTGATATAATATATATATATATATTATATCAAACACTTAATGTCTGTAAATGTTTCTGCAACAATTTTTGGTGCAAATGTCTTTATTTATGTAAAGGAAATTATAATAGTTTTTTTGGGGGGTGGGGGGATTGCACTGGCTAGTTTTGATTAGTTTTGACTCTGTAAATTACACCTATGGTCTCAACAAATGGTAAAAATGTCTGTTTCATAGGTTAGTATTCTGGTCATTTAAATGATCATTAGGGGTGCATGATATATCGAATCAATATCGTAATCATGATATCACAATATTAAATCGAAAGTGTCGCGATAAGTATGCAATATTTAGTTTATTTTTTGGAGCGCTGCGTCCCATTCGTTGGCTGTGGGGCTTAGATAAGTTTCATTTAGAGCCTGAAACACTTTAATGATCACATTTCATTGGCCAGTTACCGTGCCACTTGCACATGTTAGTGCACGTTGGCACACGGGTCCGCTACGTGACAAACGCTATGGAGCGTACCATGTGACGTGTGTGCATATTTGAACAGAGTGACGGTGTAAGTGAAGAAATAGATGAAGCAGAACAAATCAGAGAAGCAAAGTTGTCCTGTCCTGAATATTTGTTATCGACTTTGATGCATTTTTCCATAACTTACAAAATACATTCACATGTTTAAAAATATCAAAATTAAAAATTCATATTGAAAAACAAAACAATATGGAAAAACAACCCCAATAAAGAACCCCAAACCATAACACTGTTAGCATTCACACTGCATTTTCTGCAGGGAATGCCTTCTCTTGTACTCTATTTTAACTTTGATTATAATTTGCATTTCATGTTGTAGCCTTGATGGATAACAAAATGCATTCTTTTTAGCTAGTTATGTTTTATGGCCCATATTTTTGTTGTACTGCACATTGCTGCATTTCTGTTTTCACCCTGTGTGTTGAGCTCTCTGTTTTAGCTACAGAGTGAGACATCTCACTTCTGTTCCATCTTTGTTGGGAGTTGCACATGCTCAGTACCTAGGTAAGGACTACTAGCCAGTCAGGAGCAGAGTATGAGGGTGTGTACTGACAGTACCTAGGTAAGGACTACTAGCCAGTCAGAAGCAGAGTATGAGGGTGTGTACTGACAGTACCTAGGTAAGGACTACTAGCCAGTCAGAAGCAGAGTATGAGGGCCCTGACAGTACCTAGGTAAGGACTACTAGCCAGTCAGAAGCAGAGTATGAGGGTCCTGACAGTACCTAGGTAAGGACTACTAGCCAGTCAGAAGCAGAGTATGAGGGCCCTGACAGTACCTAGGTAAGGACTACTAGCCAGTCAGAAGCAGAGTATGAGGGTCCTGACAGTACCTAGGTAAGGACTACTAGCCAGTCAGAAGCAGAGTATGAGGGCCCTGATAGTACCTAGGTAAGGACTACTAGCCAGTCAGGAGCAGAGTATGAGGGCCCTGACAGTACCTAGGTATGGACTACTAGCCAGTCAGAAGCAGAGTATGAGGGCTCTGACAGTACCTAGGTAAGGACTACTAGCCAGTCAGAAGCAGAGTATGAGGGCCCTGACAGTACCTAGGTAAGGACTACTAGCCAGTCAGAAGCAGAGTATGAGGGCCCTGACAGTACCTAGGTAAGGACTACTAGCCAGTCAGAAGCAGAGTATGAGGGCCCTGACAGTACCTAGGTAAGGACTACTAGCCAGTCAGAAGCAGAGTATGAGGGCCCTGACAGTACCTAGGTAAGGACTACTAGCCAGTCAGAAGCAGAGTATGAGGGTCCTGACAGTACCTAGGTAAGGACTACTAGCCAGTCAGAAGCAGAGTATGAGGGCCCTGACAGTACCTAGGTAAGGACTACTAGCCAGTCAGAAGCAGAGTATGAGGGCCCTGACAGTACCTAGGTAAGGACTACTAGCCAGTCAGAAGCAGAGTATGAGGGTCCTGACAGTACCTAGGTAAGGACTACTAGCCAGTCAGAAGCAGAGTATGAGGGTCCTGACAGTACCTAAGTAAGGACTACTAGCCAGTCAGAAGCAGAGTATGAGGGCGCGCCACGCTAGCAGCTAGGTTTTTAGTTTGTCTCTAAAGTAAAGGCTGGACTAATACAGAGCTGTTTGGAACAGTTTGTGAACAGGGTTTTCTGTTGGAGATGGTAAGTCCCTTGGGGGGGGGGGGGGACTTTGTGCTTTTTCACTTTGTAAACCTATAACGTGCACAAAAATATATATAACACGATAAAGGAAAGGGAAAAAGCCAAAAAGCATTATATGAGCAATAAGCATCATCAGGAAAATGTAATTAAAGTATTAAAAGTAAAAGTACGCAATGCTGAAAAATCCTCACATTTTAGACTGAAAACGATTAAATCTGTCCTGTGTTTAATGGTCTAATCATATCAGCTGGACGTGTAGGCCGTTATATTGTTGGGTAGTTCAATTTATAATAAAACATAATATTTTATAAACTGGGCTAATTTGTAAAGTAACTATAATTAAAGCTGTCAGATGAATGTAGCGGAGCAAAAAGTACAATATTTCTCTCTGAAATGTAGTGGAGTAGAAGTAGAAAATGGCATGAAAGAAAAGACTAGGGCTGTACAATATATCGTTCTGTTATCGTCATCGCGATATCAACTGAAATGCTTCGACGTAAAGCCAAATGTCATTAGAAAACTGCACTTTATAACTGTCTTTCTTTTATTAATGGTGCCTTTATATTCAATTTGATGTTCAATTTGTTCAACAAAAGAATGTTGGTAATTACTTCCTTTCTTTCACTTTAATTCCACAAGCAAGTTGTTGCAACAGACCCATAAGCTTAAATATCCGTTTATTTATCACAAGTTATATTTTGATATTCAACAACGTTATTGCATCTTTACCTCATATTGTGCAGTCTTAGAAAAGACTCAAGTAAAGTACAAGTACCTCAAGATTTGTACCACATAGTTCCATTCCACCACTGGTTGCCTGACTCTCTACTGTCTCCCTCCAGGCCCTGTCCTCTCCTCTTCCTCCCCAGATTGGACATCCTCCAACTGTCCACTAGATGTCCCCAGACTCTTTAGCCAGCCCTGGTCACCTGACATCCCCTCCCGTTTACACACCTGTTCCCACGTTCTTCATCAGCCCTGCAGTTTGTAACCGGCCCTTTTCCACACGCTCACTGCCATTTGGTCAACGTTGCCATGGACCTGATGTCTCTGTGTTGTAGCGTCTGTCTCCTGTGTGTTATCTGTCTCCTGGAACCTTGTCACCTAACTGTCTCACTTATGCCTACCATATACTAGAAGACTCTAGAGTGTGTCTTACAGCTAAAGACAATCAGTAGCTCAGCTGGGTAGGGAACTGGATGGTCTCTGATTCAAGTCCCCGTTCGGACAAAAGTATGGAGTGTGGACTGGTAGCTGGAGAGATGCCAGTTCACCTCCTGGGCACTGCCAAGGTGCTCCTGAGCAAGGCACCTAACTCTGCTCAGGGCGCTGGTCCAGCACTGGCATCCCCCTCACTCTGACATCATTTGTGCATGTATAGGACCTGAGCATGTGTGTGTATTTCAACAGAGTGTAAATTGTAATTTCAGAGTATAAATTACAATGAAATAATGTCCCTGAGTTTTTAGTCTCAGACTATAAGTAACTAACTATTCTTAGTTTATCTTTTTGGAAACGTCAGTCTTCCTTTCATAGATCACTTTCAATTGTTTTGTTAGTTTAACAATAAATGATTTGATTTATCTTAAACTGCTCCGCCTTTCCATTAATTGTTAAGTGTCCGCCCCTAGACACGAAGGGGACATAACACTTACAATTAGCTACAGACTACAATTAGATTAGTTTTGAAAAAAACATGAACCAAGCTACCGCTGGCGTGAGCTGCTAAACCTGAGAGGAGGTCTTTCTGTTCTGCCGTACGTGCAGATGAATGGCTCCGGTGGGTGACTCGCTTCAGAAAGGTTTCAGAGGGGAGTTTTTCCAACATTCCCATAAAGTCACTGAACTGATCCTGTGGGCCTGCGTTTCTCTGTGTGTGGGTCCTCCCCTTGTTGCCTGAATTCACCCTGTCACACCCACACACCCATGAATGGAAAGCTGATGAAAGGCTTACATACTTCATATGGTGACAATTAAATATGCGAGAATCCCATTAAAAAGTAATTGTTTGGTGTAAGATTGCCACATTTTTTTTCTGTCACATATGGTTATTTTAGAACTGTTTTAACAAAATTGGCTCCATTCAGTATGACAATGTGAGAATATATTATGAATGATTTTGTTTTGTTTTTACACACTCTGTGACAAATAAATTAAGTATTAAAATATCTTTTTTTGCCTTTTCTAAAGCCAGTTTGTAGAACATTTTTGACAAGGAGATGGAATAGTGTCCTCTGTTTGGTTCAGTGTGACGAGCCCACTGAATGCCCAGTGCTTCTTTATGTTTTCATTGGTTCTTCGCTGCAAAACACTGTTTATTTGGTTAGTTCAAATCGCCTAACCAAAATGGAAATAAGCTGGAGGACTTCATTTAGTTGTGTAGCCTCTGGGATTTTTAATGTCTGTCTGACTGCTGTGCAGGGTTGTATGTGTTGTTAAATCGTCAAATAAAATAAAATCCATCAGCCAACTGAGTTATGTGTTTGGTAATTGAACATTTATCATAATGTGGATGATAGTAGTGGCATATAGGGCTGCAACTAATGATTATTATTTTTTATTTTCATTTTCATTAGTTGTTTGAACTATAAAAATGTCAGAAAATGGTGAAAAATGTGGTTCCCAAAAGATGACGTCCTCAAAATGTCTTGTTTTGTCCACAACTCAA